>PVIC010000271.1:0-138340 GCA_004025085.1 Thryonomys swinderianus
TATGTGGTAACCGGGGATTGAACTCAGGTCCTTGCGCTTGCGAGGCAGGCACCGGAACCACTGAGCTAACCCTCTGGCCCCAAGTGTATAATTTTAACAAAATGAAATCTGTTCTACTTTCAGGATTTTATAAAAAAGTTTTATAATCATCTATTCCAGCAAATATGACTTCTAGATAATGTCCTATCACACTAGCTCTTTGGAAGAGGCAGATGATATCTTTTGTCTGCCCAGAAGTCTTTCTTTTGGACATCTATTACTTCTGGAGCACAGGAAGTAGGAATTGCCAACCTAGTGACCTTGCCTTCCCATCACTTGAGATCATTTGACCTTAATCAGGGCAATTTTACCTTTTATTATTACTATTAGAAATTTGTGTCTTGAGCAGCGACATCCAGGGGTAGAATCCTGTGAAGAAGTCTATGGCTTATAGAGCCAAACCACTCAGTGGCAAGACCTAAAGACAGAGAATTTTTATGCCCCCTTATCTAAATCCTTAGAGCTGTCCTGTTTCCACTGTTTCTAAGCTTTGACTATTTCCCTTGGCTATGTAATCACACTTTCTTCCCAACAAATTATTACATGTTATTTAAGATAAAAGTCATCTTGTATAAATGTCTCTTCCACTTGTCTAAAACACATCTAGCTCTATTATGAACAGCTGTAGGCCAGAAAGTTTGTGGCTCTCTGTACCACTGTCTTAGAAGAAAACAGTCACATTGAGGAACACTGTTCCTCATCCCAGAAGCAGCCTCTTCTCACAGGCCTCTACCAACCTGAGCCCAGCCGTGTGAAAAGACATAGATCCTAACATTACTAGACCTGAGGTCTAATAGAGATGTTGACATTTTGGGCAAATTCCCAACTTTCTTACATTTTGATTTTTTGTGTCTGTGAACTGAAAGTATGGTACAAAACTATCTTTAACACAAAACAGAAGCTCCAGAGAGACAAAAGGACAGCCATTGGGGATCAGAAAGGTTCTAGGTCCTGAATTTAACAAGGGGTCAGGGAGGACAAAATACCAAGTGCATGGCAGGGCTGCATTCTCAAGAAAGACTGAATATCTGTCTAGCAAGCTAAAAATACAGGATGCACTGAAGGAAGAAATAATTACAATAAAGTAAGGTTAAGGGGGATTGAACCTCCTAAGCAAGATGAAATTCCATTTTGCAGACCTAGAATCTAGAAGAAGGCTGATTTCATTGAACAGGCACAGAGTCACAACTAGTTTCACTTTCTGTGACTTCAACAGCAATATGAAAACATTACATGAAAAATTCCCCAACTTACAATTTTGAAATAAGTTTATGTAAGTGTATTGTCACAATTTTTCTATTACTGTGCACTGATGTTAATTTCTTACAGTGTCTTATTTTTAAATTAAGTTTTATTGTAGGTATAGCTTAGGTTCAATATTCAGACATGCACTGGGCATCTAGGGGTCCATTTCCCATAGATGAGCAAGCAATTGCACATGGTAACTGTGAAGCCACTGACTGCCCCTTCAGTCAGAGTTTTGTTCAGCACTCAGTGATATTCAGGACTGGGAGGACCTGGTTCAACAGAAGGAGTCAAGAAATTCAGTAAGAATATGGGAGTAGAGACTGGGGACCCAGAGACCTAAATAGTGCTGTGGTTTTTGAGGCATGAAGACTTGCACTAAAAGTAACCAACAGAAGAGTGAAGATTTCATTAGCACTTTCGTAGAACCAGAAACCATTGTCCTAGACAGACTTCATGGCTGTCAGCCCAGAAACCTCACTGCAAGTCATTTGGAAAATTGTATTTGTCAACAGAAATTAAAGTGCCTTTAATGGTAGCTGCTTAAATGTCGTCTCTTGTTTTCACCACAACCTCCTTTCCTGGGGAGAAATTTTCGAATTTGTCATTATTATCCCCTCTTGGAAGTGGCTCAAGACAGTTGTTGTATGAAATATAAGCCCAAACACAACAATCAGCTTCTGAGCAGGATGCCAGTGTCATGTATGGAAGCAGCATGTCAACCACAGAAGGAGGAGTGTAGCAGCAGATCTGTCAGGTTGCCAAAAAAAAAAAAAAAGACAATGTCTCCATGAGATCTACTTTTAGAATATTTTATGCTTTCCAAATCAGAACTGGGGCTTTCCGGAATGACAAACAGTAATACTCTAAGCAGCAAGGATTTAATCAGTACTACTTTGAAATTTGTAACTGAAAATTAACTAGGTGGCCTTGTTCAGGTTAAGAACAAGATTATGTGGTAATTTTGGTTATTTTAGACATGAAAAAAAATCTCAGCCTAGTCATAGGTCCTATTGAACGATGTGCATTTTTTAGTATATGTGCTGCCGAAGCGAGCACGAATGATGTGCGTTTTTAAAAATTGTTTATTTAGGTCCTACTTTTCTGGACTTGATCCATATGCTATTGTTTTCTATGTAAGTTAATAGCCTGGTTTTTAGTACAATATCATGTCATGAAAAGAATACTGGATTATGTCTCATTTTTCCCATATACTTGCAGAGAGCTATTGAGTTCATCATTTAACCTTCTGAGACTCTCTGATCTGTGAGGATAATCAGGCCTACTTTAGGATCTTGTCAGGATGAATAATCCAGTGGAACTTTGGTGGAAGACTTGGCACTTAGCAAATATTAACTTCCTGTCTTGGTCTGTGACTAGCCCCACCCTACCTACTTAACCACATTTCCTACTCGCCTACAAATCTGTAGTTTCAACTAGGGCCAGCAAAGCAAGTCTGAAAGCTCCTGCCCTGTTATTCTCACTTATTGCCTTGGGTTGTGTTACCGTACCCCCTCCCTTTTTATAATCTGATTTGTACTCATCTTTTAGATCTGCAAAGAAAACATGGTGACACAATCAAATATCAACCAAAAGACATGCAGGTGAATCATGCTATTTTGTTTCAGTCTTACCTTTCGTATATTTTGTTATTTTTTTTTTCTTGGCTACACATTCATGTTGATACTCATGCCTTGATTTGTGGCTATTGAGGTAGGATAAAAGAAATAAAGATAGATAGAAAGGAAAACCATAATTTAACAATTGTGCTTTTCAGAAGACTGTAACTTCAAGGCACAATTCAAATTACCAGAGATTATCCATACCTGTACTCTCCAACCTGGTTGTACTTCCCATCTTCCATGTCCGTCACAACCCAAATCCCTTAAAGATACTTTAAGTCCTCAAAATAACTAAGTTGATGAGTTAAAGAATAAGAATATGACCTTAAGAAATACAATGACTGGTCCCTTCCCTTCCTATTAAGATAAGCTGTCTTTTCACCAATGAGGTGAGTCGTTATTTATCTTCTTGCCTTTCCACCTTGGGCATCAATTTGCTTCTTTAAATCAAACCTGAACTTTTCATACATTCCAAATTTCATCACCAAAACATGTAAATATCCCAAGTTCCAGATCTCCAGATGACAAAGCTCCTCCCTCTTTCTAACGTATATTCAATTTGAGTGTGTACTTTAAAATTCTGCCTAATGAATCCCTTTATACCTCTTACTGATGTGTCTTGAGAATTCTTTTCCTATGATATGTGATAGAAGTTAGAGAATCTGCAGCCCATGCCATGGGTGGGGTGAGTCAAGGGTCTACATTTCCATTTTGGGGGACCCCTTTGGACCCTGACCACTGCTGACAGGTATTATTCAGAGTACATAAACTGGACTTATAGAAGTTCATCTATACAATACTTATTTTCAATTTCTATAAATGTTTATTTCTTGCCTACTACACAGAATATATAAAATTGAGAGTCGTTTTTCCTTGTTGGAATGCTCTAATGTTCTATTTCTAGAAGATTCTGTGTGTACACCAGTATAACTTTACTGTTTCATAGACTGAACTTTATTTCTTATGCTAACTAAAGAGACCCTATTTCCTAGAGAAAAAAAAGAAAAAGAAATACCTTATGTGGGCTAACGCTCTAGGGAATTTCTACAGGGAATTTCTACTGATTTCTTCAGGGTACAAAGTTGCCCATTATTTTCTTAGAAACCTGACAGTGCTGAATGCTTTATTTTTCATTTTGCTAAGGTGGTTATTATGAGATATCTCGTACCTTTACATTTGAGAAAATTGGTGTCACAGATAGCCTTTTCCTTGTATCTCACAAAGAGTAAATATTATGAAATTAACACTTTAAATGGTGTGAATGATTTTTAAAAGGATGTTTTCCCTGCCTGTCTCTTTGAGTTCAAGCCCCAGTACCAAGAAAAAAGGGGGGGGGGATATAGTAGTTTTCTATCCTAGACTATTTAAAATCCATATTGAGATGGGGCAATGCAGTTGAGTGGCAGAACATGTATAAAGTCACAAGTTCATTGACTAACACCTCAAATAATCATAACAACAATAATAAAATTCATGTGAGATGAAAATATGTTGGACTTTTTAAAAAATTCACCAACAGATTTTGGCCTGGTAAATTGTTAGGAGTTAGAAAAGGTTTCATATAAAATGATATAGCAAGAACATTCTCAATAAGTGGATTATATTTACATGTAAGTATTAAAATATGCATCAACTTGTGAGTTTTTTTTTTTGCTTTCAGACAATAGGAGATAAATCTGGCTTAAATATGTTTGACACATTTGTCAGCTTTGCTCATTTGGTGTAAACTTAGGGCTGCTACCTTGATTTGTTAGTTCTAGGCTAAAAGCTTATCAAATATATTTCTAGAACATTCTGTAATATAAGCCAGTACAACTTTACTGTCTCATAGGATGAACTTTATTTCTAATGTTCACTAAAGAGACCTTATTCCTTAGAGAAAAGAAAAAGATAAACAAATCCTAGAAATATTTTATGTAGACTGATGCACTATTGAGTTCCTACTGATTTCTTCAGGATACAAGAGACATACTCTTCTTATGTTTGGAAACACTACTTTGGAGTGATGGTCCCAGGCCCTTACATGATCTATCTGAGAACCTACTGAAAATGGTTACAGTCATGCATTGGTCTTCAGTTTTCCCAAGCTAGCTACACAGGCAACTTGTCTAAACTCCCAGTGAACAGCCACAGCCCGCAAAGAATGTGTATTTACCCAGATCTTTTCCATGGTTTACTTCTAAAAATTGGTTTAACCACATGGGAATCTAGTTAGAATCTTAGAATTATAACTTTGACTGGTATATAACCCAAACATTCTTCATAGGATTTGGAAATAAGATTGAGCTTAGAAAAATGAAGGGAGAGCAGCAAGAGTCTGTATCTAAACCTCTTTGAAGTCTTTCTAAAATTTACCTGTTCAAACATGGGTTCTCTTCATCAAATCACCCATTTTTACTAAGTGCAACAGCAGAGAGCAGAATCTCAATGAGACATGAGTTTTTAAGTCTTCAGGTAACTAGCTTGAAAGACAAAGGTCAGTCAAAACTTTTTGTATAACCACCTACCAAACTAAGCCTATTTCAGCCAGCTACCTGGGATATAGATTTTTTTGTGTGAAACTTAAGGTTGATTTTATAATTTATATCTGTCAAATACCAAGAATGAAGAGCAGTGCTATGTCTGACAAATTAAACTGTAGGTTAATACATAACATCTTTGGGAATATACTACCTAACTCATATCTGCATTTCTAAGTATAAGAAAGGAATAACTAAGACTAATGTTTTACTTGAATGTACTCTGTGGGTTTTTTTGTTAAGAACAAATGATAATAACTAATAGAAAAAGCTTATCCATAGTAAAAAGCTAGCAAAACCTTACTTTAAAGTGAAGAACTTCCCTTTTCTGGTATTAACATTTAGTAGCTGAAAGCAGATCATTGCTGTAAAGAACTATTTACCAATATTAAAAGGTCTTGGCCCATCATAGCTAGTGTTAGATTCAGAATATAGCTTTTGTTGCCAAGGTGACAAACACTTATAAATATAACACATCTTCTAATGTGCTTTTAACTTGGTATTTTTATGGCTTTTAAATCAGATACCATTAGCAAATATATTAGGTAATTTAGCTGAAAGACCATTTTCCTCTAACACTTTTTGTTACATTTCCCCAGGTATTTCAGTAAATGTCTGTTGTGACATTCTACTCCTGCTAGGCTTCCAACGTAAAGGGATACATACAGTGCATCTGGTAAAGATTAACATATATTACCTTGCCTTTTTTTGTATTGATCACTGAAAAATATATAAAAGAGAGTTTAATTCGTAATCTGCTTGAAGAGCAATCATTGTTCCTATTGTTATTTTGGGGTTCCTACCTCCTCCTCCAAATAACAGTCTGGCTTGAAAATTCAATACACAGAGAGAAGGGTTTTAGGGACAGCATAATAACTATATATTAACACTCCCTAAAACCTCCACACCAAAATGCTTTCTTTCTGATATCGAAAAGAGAAGCCCGCAAGGCAAACAATTACAGTAGACCATTTGGAGGCCTCGTATTTCTACAAGTCTAAGGATATTGTTTGAAACAATAAACCCAACAACCCTGCCAGGGAAAGAATTAACTCTGAATGTATTCCATGGATTTTTAAAAAGAAAGCTTGTGAAGTGGACATATTTGTCATAGCAAAGAAAAAATCAGGCGAGACATGTTTAGTTTAAGTCTAAATTTGCATTTATTGTTACTTTGTCAGAAATTCTTAGAAGACTGTTCATTAATTCATTCACTTTTTTCATTCATTCAACCAACAGAGATCTAAGAAACACCGACTATGTTCTAGGCAGCAGAAATACAAAGATGTTCAAGTTGTAGTCCTCAAGATGAATATAATATCAGGAAAATCCAGGCACACAGATAAAGTGTGACAACTCGCAGTTAAGTGCTAAGGCAAAAACCACACATCCAGTTCAAAAAAGAGTGCCTAAAGGGGAAAGACTTTGGGCAAACTGTAGAAAATCAAGATAAAAAGAGAAATATAGTTTTTATTTAAATAATTATACTTTTGAGTTAATGTTTTATGTAGTCAACCTGGAATTGTCCTTCCCTTACTGCGTGATCCTCGGTGGCTCTCTGTGCTCCCTTACCCTCCCTGGCACTGCAAGTGGTCTTCCTTGCCGCCCACGTCAGGCTTAAAGGGCTGCTGATAATGATCCGGGGTGGTGTAGCCATTTGAGTTATTTGGAAAAAGAAAGATGCTGTGTAAACACACAGCATACTTATAATTCCAAGCCGCAGCATTTTGTATAATTACCATTTAAGGCTTCACCTTTGTGTGTGTGTGTGCGGTTTGTTTCTTGATAGAAAGGCAAATGCTAATGTTGAGTTTCTCTAATAACGTTAGAAGCAATTTTAATCCAGCAGACAAAACACAATAATCTTTAGAGTCAGCTAATTCCCCCTGTATTTGAGTAGATTTTGTTATTTACCAAGGTCTTAGTCAATTTTACCACAGTTATGAAAAGCAGTGCAGGGTAAGGCCAGCTCTCTCAGTGAGCATCTGGGGGACACAACTACAGATGAAGTCAGTAGCTTCTTTATAACAGAAACTCTGTGTGTGTGTGTGTGTGTGTGCGTGTGCGTGTGCACGCGCGCCTGAACTTGAGCCTGGGGTTTGCCAGAAAGTGCTAGGAACGAGCTGAGACCGGCGAGCATACCTGAGGCAGTGGTTACGCCGTGGCGCCTGGATTCTTCTCTCAGACTCCAGGCTGCCCACCCCTCTTCCTCTCCACCTTCCCTTCCCACTCATGGTCTCTCTCACTCTGTCTCTTACTGTCTTTCTTTCCCTTCCTTTCCCTTAGTAGAAGATTTCCATGACCTCATCCCGCTGCCAGACCTTCTAAAACTGGGTGGCTGGCGAAGCACAACTTGTGCAGTTGGTCAGGGGATGAAGTCTCAGAGAAAAACGACACTCAGCAAGAACTCTTACCTGTCATCTTTCCTTTCTCCCATTCTGTCTCTCTCTCTTTTTGTTTTTTTTGGTGTGTGTGTGTGTGTGTGTGTGTGCTGGAGATCTCCATGGTAACCAGGGGAAGTGACAGTTAAAGGACGATCTCTTGAGTCCTCATGCTTGCTTCGGTCTTTATCAACAGGAAGTTGTCCAGGACCTCAGGTTTGCCAAAGCACCAGTCTTTCGCTAATGGGAGAGGCAGTCTGTGAAGGAGGCTTCCATCCCTCCCAAGGGGTTTTGCTCACAGTGCTCTCTCTAGTGGTGGGGACTCTATGGAACATGTGCCACAGCTGGTTGTTTCTGATCTTTAAAAGCTCTAGAAGATTAGCCATCACTGCTCTAGGAGATAGTCAACAGCAGTGAGATTACAAGGTAAATAACTCCCAGGATTTTTTAATAAAATTACCTGTCAAGAAGCCTTGGGTGTGAGGGCGATCTGGTGGTGACATCAGTCACCCCACTGATTGCCAGGGTTGATTTGGCTGATCTGGCCAGCTGGGCGGGTGTCCTCTTGGGCCCTCCCTGCCAAAGCTCGGTGGAAGAGGATGACCACCCCGACAGAGGAGGACCGTTTCCTCAGTCAAGGGTATAGGACTAGCTGCACTCCCCTACTAGAACCTCCAAATCAGAGCTCAAGAAGCCTTACTTTTTCATTCTAGTCTGCGTGGCATAGTTTGAGATAGTTTTTCCATAGACTGCTGCTGGAATTAGATAGAATTAGTACTGCAGCTAACCAGGATGAAGTTTCCTCAGGCTGAAGGCCATGTCAGTGCGAACCCAGCATGGGAAAAGCAAAGAATCTTAGACCCCTAGAGGCGCCAGTGCCCTTGATGAAGCTAAAAGGTCCATGTCACCAGTGGAAAGGCCAATGATGTGAATTCTGAGAGGTGGTCTCTGGTTACATTTCACAGACTCAGGACCCAATGACAGAAAAGAGCAGTCACTTACAGTCGTTTTTTTTTTTTAATTTGACAAAGATCCCAATCATGGTGGATTAGGTACATTTAATATCTCAATTAATCAACCTTCTACAACAGCAACATGTCAACTTTGGTTCAAGAAATCCATTCCAGTTGATAGCCATCCAGGAAATGTCTTTCATGCCCACATATTAAATTTAATCTGCTACCCCTGTTTTATAAGACTTTGTATTCATATGCTAAAGAAAAGATGCTTATTTTATCATTCCAATTTAGCAGCTCGCTTAGCAAAGTTGATGGGTAGGAGTTTAGAAGATATTCGTTGAATGCCTATTTTGTATATTTACAAAAGAAGTAGAATTAAGGGAGTTACCCAGAAGCAATATTTTTTTGTCCCACTCTTATCCTATTGGTCTTCCTTTCAGTCAGCAGATTTATCTGTCATGAAGAATTTAAGTTTCATATTTTCCTCTGTCAGTTGTGAAAAGGCCTGTCAGCTGGGGCTTACACTACAGTTTGCCAAAAGGCCCATACATACAATGACAACACAATCTTATATTTGTGCTCCGGCCTCCAGATAATCCCCCACTTTCTTCCTTTGCAGTCCAGTTATGATCAGGCTTAAGTTGCACACTCTGTTTTTAGCCAGATTTTGCTGATAAATGCTATCAGCAAGACTGAAATGAAATACAGCAGGTCTAGCTCTTATTACCAGTGTAGAACATGCCTTGGGAATCCTGTATGAGACATAGAGACAGTACTTGTATAAAACTATTTAAGTCACAGAAACCAGAAACAATACTAATGGCATTATATTTTACCTGTTTCTGAATGGTTTGAGAGCCTTTATTCATATTCCTGTAAATGTAGTCCTTGGATTAACATCCTGTGGCCATTTGACTGAGTTGCTGGGACTTTTCTCCTATTGTTTCTGGTGTTGACGTAATTTTGAGTTTAATTAGGCAAAAAGCATTAGCCTTGCTTTTCAATACCCTCATATGTAAGATACTTTATTTGTACTGTTCATAAGTATCTTAAAAAGATTTACATTTCCTACATACATGCACCAGCTCCGCTTCTTAAGAAATAGAAATTCTTACACGATTTTAGAGGCTTGAAAACCATTCTTTTTATAACCAGCTAGGTCTGCAGCAAACTCTGAAGGCCTGTACCTTAGAAAGAGGAATCACTGCCTTGGGCAAGGAGATGGAGGGGTTAATCGTCATTCCTAGAACTCTGGCGAGGAACAAAAGCTGGCAGCCTGACACCAAAATAACATCACAATGAAGAGTGAAATTGCTTCTAAGGCAAAATTGCTTCATTTGAAAATTGTAGTGATACTGAGAACAATTATGTCACTTAAACTTTCACAGTTTTGTTTTTCTAAATCAGTTATAAAACTATCATGTGGTTTAGAGGCAATTATTTAATAAGGGCATTTGTAATTGTCCAACATAATCAATTATACTCCAATCAGGCTCTTCTCTGAGACTGTATTTTTGTTAGCATTGAAATCTTCTTTATGGTAATATATACTTTCCAAAAAAGGCAAATAAAATCTTTTTTTTTTTTAAATAAGAGTTCTTCCCCCACCCTATCTGGTAATAGAGCACTTCCCTCATTGCAAAATGAGTCAGACTTCTTTGTGTTTTTTCCTTTGTCTTAGAGACTAAACTTTGGCTGAAAGCATAAGAAGGGAAAACACATTCCTAAATAATAGGCGAAGTAAAAGCCTGAGAGCTCCGCAGTCTGTGTTTTCTGAGCCCAGAGAGACAGGGGCCGGAGTCAGGGGAAGATGGAGCCGCCGGTACCATGAATTACCAGCGGGAGATGTGGCAGTGCTGGCCCCAGAGTACGACTTTTATTTTTGAAGAAGAAGAAAGATTAATGAAGGGCTGAATGTAAGAGCGCCAGGCCTCGCAGAGGCTCTGAGGTCCGTGTTGGATTGCCTAGAGGTGAAGGCTCCTCCTCCGCCTTCTGCGGCCTGCTCAGCTCCTCCTCACCTGGGGCCACGCTGCCCGGGAGGCTCGCGGGAGCAGCCGCGCGGCTTCCTCCTCCGCCGCCGCCGCTTCCTGTTCCGGGCAGGCCCACTCTTCCTTCGACTCCTCTTCATCAGCTTCCTGTTCTCTGGAGACTCCGAGCTTCACGGACACCATCAACGCTCCTCCTTCTGCCGTTTGTCCCCCGCTGTAAAACCAGATGTTCCTCCTGCAAAGCGTTTCCTCGCTTCGGACGGCGCGCTTCCCGGAAATAGTGAGCTCAGGGTCAGCTTCGCCCGTGCAGGTTCAGGCTAAGCTGATGTAAGAATCCCAACAAGACTTCATCGGTCAAGGGCCAGTGAATTTGACGTTCTGAATCTCAAGTGTGACATTATTTCTCCTCTTAAAAACATTAATGTGTCTTTCACTTTAAAACTCTTTCTAGAGATTTTTTTTTATTTTAGAACAAAAGCTAAATGTCCCGGTTCTCTGTGACATCCTGTTCCTGTGTCTCACACCTTCTGCGCCTTCTCTCTTCGTTCCGAGGATGAGACTTTCCATCCTCATTGTCCACTTTCTTTTCCGGCCTCAAGTCTACAAATGGCCTTTGGCCTTTCTCAGCCGCAGCCCAATCCAAGCTCTTCACCGAGTCAGGTCTTGCTTGCTAACTCCTGTTAACTCCTTCATCTCGCTCCTACCTAACAATCAGTGATGCTTGAGTTATGCAGCTGTCCCTGTTCTATTTTCTTTTCTTTTTTTCTTTTTGGAGGTACAGGGATCGAACCTGCTCCATTTTCTTTCAGATCGACGGACCTTTTTCCCATTTACTTATTACACCACTTGTTATATTTATTTGCACTTTTATGTCATTGTTTTCTATTCCAATGAAACCTTCTTGAGAATAGAAGTGTTTTAGCTTTTCCTGGAATCTTTGTGTTCAGTACATATGCACGTTTTTTCTGTTGAATGAACTCCCTGAAGTGCCTCAATGTTTTTTTAATCAAAAAAGGAGGAAACAGCCAGGCGTGGTGGCTCATGCCTGTCATCCCAGCACTCGGGAGGCAGAGACAGGAGGATTGCTGAGTTCGAGGCTTGCCTGGGCTACATAGTGAGCTCAGAGCCAGCCTGAACTACAAAGCGAGACCCTGTCTCAGAAAAAAAAAATGAGGAAACAACTCAACTTTAAGCTTCTTTAATGAAGAATATTACTGCATGATACACCCTGAGACCTTAAAGTTAAATAAAATAAATAGGACATACAAGCTTAAATATCTCACGGTTTCTCTTGTATGAGAGACTCAAATTCTAAATGAGCAAAAGAAGAGAAAGCTAACAGGGATTAGGGAAATAGATTTGGTTGAATGAGAAGAGAATAAAAAAAATGGAGAGAGAGGAGAAGTGGTGAAAAAAAGAATTAAGATGTGTTATGTACATATACCAACACACCGCAAAGAATGCAATTCTGATAGAATGCAAACATGTACTAATAAAAAATGAAAACTAAATTTAAAAAAAACAAAATAAGAAAAGTAGATACCACAAACCTGAGCCTAGTGGTAAGGTTTGGAGAGTACTCTTATTTGAGTTTATGAAGAAATGTGTAGGAGAAATTGGAAACAGGCTAAAGATCAATGAAAGAACAGACAAATAACCATGTTCATAAAATATAATATTATGTAATCATTAAAATTAATTAGTGCCACCTATAGATGTAAATGAGCTCTAGAAAGTATGAGTTTTTGTAGAATAGGAAATTTGATGTGGGAATGTAATGAAGGGAAGGAATAAATATGATTCTGAAAGAAAATAAAAGAGCATGTATATAGGTGGTGGGGAGGTGTGGGTGGGTAGGGATGTGGGTAAAAATGAAAATTAACTTGTGTCATATACTGGTACAAATTCCCCAATGTTATGTGTGATTGTGAGCTGTGTATAAGTTGTACCAATAAAGAATTCAATTTTTAAAAAAATTAATTAGTGCCATATGTGTCCATCTGTCTAACTTTCAAAGCACGTATATAAAGATAACCATAATAAAAAAAATATATGTTGCTTTCTTCTGTCTACAGTCCGTGAAAGGAATAGTGAGAAATGCAACAAGGGCAATCTGCATAAGAATGAAGACTAGAGAGCAGAGTTAGGAGCATGGGAAGAAGAAGTGTCAGATGTTCTTCCTGCCCTCCAGGCCCTTCCCCAGCCAGCTGAGCGGAGGAGGCATGGTCCAGACTGGTGCTCTACTGTGGCCCCGAGTCTACTGTTTACTTCCTCAAGTACACGCAAAACCAAATGCACCACAAAGGGTAAAGATCAGCACCATTTATATGTGCAAAAAAAAAAATCAAAGGATATGCATTAGAGAGTAATAACAAGACAGAAGAAATTCAATAATATCAAAAATATTGAGTTTAGTTCCTCATTTGAAATATTCTATGTAACTGAGTTTTAAAATGTGAAACAAATAACCCAACAAAATCTCAGAGGCCTGATAAAAAGTCAAAAATTAAGTGAAATTGGTAAAAAGCTTCCAAGACTCTGCCTTCAACTCTAAACAGAGAAACATTAGACCTTCAACTGTCTAATGGCTGAGAGCCTTACCCAGACCTGTGAGTACACAGGAGTGTATATGTACAAGTGTGTACACATACCAAGTCAGCTTGAGATGCTGTTCTTGCTCCAGTGCTTCCCTTACCCACTTCTTTCACATCCCTTTTCCTTACTGATGTTGAGTCCTGAATTGAAGAGCACTCCCTGAAACTCTAATTTTAGAATGACAGGCTGCATAAGTTGACTTCTTTTGTATTAGATGGGGGGAAGGAATGCCTAAAAAGTGAAGGTGACTTCTCAAGGTCCTCTAGATGAATGAACTTAGCGCTTGGATCTTCATTCCTGGCCCACTGTTCTTCCTGATGTACCAGGTTGTATCTGGAGATCATCATCATAAACCTGCATCATTTACATGCTGAGGTCTGTATTTGTTTAGCTCATTATCACCCGTCTAGTCCCTAAAGGGAAACGACATGGGTAAAATCAGATGAGGATGGTAAATGCAGACACTGAAATCTTATTCAACCTAAAAAGGAATGAAATTTTGACACATGAATGTCATGAATGAAACTTGAAGACATTCTGCTAAACCAGATGAAAAATGATGACATTGTACAGCCACTTACACGAAGTACCTTGGGAAATTAAATTCACAGAAACAGGTAGTAGAATATCAGTTACCAGCCCTGAGAGAAACACGGTCACTTAGCATTCAATGTGCACAGAGTTTTGGTTTGGAAGGTAAAAAGTTTCTGGACATAGATGGGGTGACAGCTGCACAATATAAAAGAAGGTCAGACCGCTGAACTGTATGCTTGAAATACTTGCCATGGTGAGTGTTATGCTTCATTACCACAATTTTAAACAATAAAAAGAAAATTAGGTAAGAGCTCATGGATTACAGTTTCCAGGCCAAGAAAACTCGCTTTGTGCAAATTCTAGTCATCTGTAAAATGCTACGGAAGTAGAAGGTAGTGCCTCCTTGTGAAACATGTTCCAAAGCTCCAGTGAATGCCTGAAGCCATGGATAGTACTGAATTCTATATCTGAGAATGATAATACTGCAAGAATAGATTTGATAAGTGAGAAGATATTGTGACTAATGGGTAAATAGATACATTGCACAGAGAGATGAGTCATGTATCAGATGGGATGGAGCCAAGCAGTGCAAGATTTCATCATACTCCTCAGAGGGATGCATAGTTTGCAAATTATTATTTCTGGAATTATCTGTTTAATATTTTTGGACTGCAGCTGGCCATGAATAACTGAAACCATGGAGAGGAAACCCATGGATAGGGAGGGACTGTTGTAGTTAGGATTGATGAGTGCCACATCCGCCTACAGGAATCACCAGAACACAGTAGCGAACAAAGGAAAATTCAGCTGTGGAGCATCATTATGATACTTCACAAAACTTGCCAAGGTTTTTATTATGTACAAATATATCAGTAGCAAATGTGAAGATATGTGCAGGCAAAGAGCCTGAGGACTTTCTGGCAAGACAGGAAACTAGGTAGGAGGATGTATACAGGAGTGTGAAAGCCTATCTGCAATATTTAGTTTATTTAAAAGAATACTTGAAGGAAGTATAACAAAGCCAGAAGGTAGGTCTGATGGTTTGCATTTTGTCATTAGCTGTATTTTGTGAATACTTTTAAAACTTCATAATAAAAAGTATACATACAAAATAACCCTGTTGTTAAGAAGCACTCAGATTAGAAGGGAGTAGTAAATATACTTTTAAAATAGCAATGTGTGTGAGTGTGTGTGTATGTGTGTGAGAGTGTGTGAGAGTGTGTGAGTGTGTGTGTATGTGTGAGTGTGTATGTGTGAGTGTGTGTGTGTGTTGCTGTAGATGATGGGGATATTGAGCATGGAATAAAATCAGAATAGGGAGAGATATGAGCCAAAGAAACCCATGAGGAATCTTTGCAATTGTTCAAGTTAGAGGTCCACAACTGGATGGTGGCAGTATCAGTGAAGATACGGGGGCAGGTGGTGTGACATGTCACACCCATGGGACTTGGAGATGGAATGAGAGAAGGGGTGGAAAAGAGCAAAGAAACAAAGATAAATTTCTGTCTCGGACAACCTTGGCTGAGAATAGCATTGACCTAGGAGGAAACACAAAGGGAGAAGAAACACGGTTTTCTCAAGCTGGTGAATAAAAAGGAAGAGACGGGAGACGATGATGGATGTGATTTGGGATATACTGAATGAGCAGTGCAGAGATAGTACCTGGAAGGATGACAGGTAAGGGACAGCCGAGAAAAGGAGAGGAGAAGACTACACTACAGAGCTGACAGCTTGGATCATCGTGCTCTAGGCATGCTAAGCTATTTATCCCAGAGTCTGGTCATGTATTGGCAAGAAAATCTGAAGCCCTCTAATTCAGCAGCAATAAAGAGGACTAAACAACGGGACTGTGCCCTGGGCCCTGGCATCCAGCCTTCGCAAACTGGTGTAGCAAAGAAAACACCAGCTTTGTAGTTAAACATGCTTGCATCCAGTGCATTTGCCATTAAGCCTTCATTCCACTCTTACTAGGTGTGACTTGGGCAAATTCCCAAACCTCTTTGACCCTTGCTTTCTGTTAGGCCTTCCATCTAGATGTCCCTCCTCAAAGCTCATGCAGCCATAGGTGGGGCTCTTCCAGAGGTGGTCGGATCTCGAATGCGCTGCAATTGATTCATGGTACAATGCTAGCTTCAAGGGCACTAGGATTAAGGATATGAGTTCTGCCCACCCTGAGTAGCCTGGATAAGACAAGGGATAGAAAGAGCTGTGGTCATCCCCCGCTTGCTTGCTACTTTCTGCCCACCATGGACCATTTCTCTTCTCTAATGCTCATCTGCCATGCCCCGCGCCTCACAGTAAACGACAGACTGAAACCTCTCCAAACTGTGAGCCAAATAAACCTTTCCTCCCTTGAGTCTCAGGTATTTTGGGTCAGCAATGAGAAAAGTAACTAAGATATTTTCCTTCTCTGGAAAGAGAATGATAAATAAGCACTTTACAAGGCTATGGTAAGGATGAAACGCAACAGTGTTGCTAAAGTATTTAATATATACTATATTAAGTACTTACTAAATATTGGGGGGGTTTTTCTTATTCATTGCTTATACTTAGACTTTTATTTAGAAAATTGCTTTTACCCCAAAATGTGCAAAGTAATCCTGACCACAGAGGATTTAAATATCTTGAAATCAGGGACTATACCTTTTAAATTGATCAGTCAGATACATGTGGACATTTAGTATTTTCCAAACAAGCGCAATAACACAATGCTAGGTGTATGGTGGGAAGCCAGAGCCTCTTGTATTGAAGTGTATTGTAACTTAACCAATTAAAATAGCATGCTTTATGATTTTAAGTTGATATGTAATCACTTAGTAATGACATTATTAAGCTGTTAACTTCCATAGGAAATAAGCCTAACATTTCATAAGAAAAAGGAAATGGAGGTTAAATTATTTGTTCAAGTTCACAGGAAAAAAAAAATCCAGGCCAGAAATAGACAGAAGTTAATCTAACAGTCAGTAAATAACAGGGAAAACTCCCAGTGGCATTTCAGTTATGGGCCCAGTGAGGCGTGAACAGATCATCCCTTAGGATTTCTAATCCAAAAGGACAAACATAAAAATAGAAGGTTGCCTTTCATGTAGCTAATCCCAAGTTCTCTAATCATACTCTAAGCAGCAAAGAGGGTCTCTAGTTAAAGAGGAAGTGGGTTTGGCTTGGCAGGAGTTTAGGCTGAAGGAAATAGACTATCCAAATTTTGGAATGAGTCCCCCCCCTTTGAGGTCCATTTTTATGACTGTGCAGAAAAATGATCTGATACCATAAAGGGTCACCAGATTGGAAAGGGTATCTTTTCTTCTTCTTCTTCTTTTCCTTCTTCTCCTTCTCCTCCTCCTTCTCCTCCTCCTTCTTCTTCTCCTTCTCCTCCTCCTCCTCCTTCTCCGTCTCCTTCTCCTGGTGTGTTGGTGAAGAGTACTGGTGTCAAATGGGCTAATTGGGAAAGAGGGGGCTGTGTGAAGATAGCAAAGCAGAAAAGGAGAGAGAGAGGGAAGAATTTGAGGAGACAACTGTGGTGGTCTCCTCAGAAATTTAAGTAACAGTAAAACCACACTCTCCTTCAGGGAGTAAGAGAATAGGGGCAGAAAGATCTGTCTTCTAACTGGTATATGCACGTGTTGGAGATGCCTAAACAGGGAAGATATCCTCTGAAATCTGTGGCTCAGTTAATCTGAGGCATGGAGATGTCAGTCGGGGTTGAGGAAGGGTAGGACAGACAGAATCACCAAGCAGAGGTTAAAATTTGAAAACGAGGGCCAGGGATTTAGCCTGTCTTGCAAGAGCAAAGTCCTGAGTTTGATCCCTGGCATCCAAAGCAAAACAAAACAAAGCGAAAAAATGTCTTGAAAAGTCAAGACATTAGTTAGAGGCAGCAGTGGGATGGCTCCCTCCAGACAGATAGCAAAGATGATCCTTGTGTCCTGAGTTGAATTGAGTGCTACTAAACGGTATTTTTAAATCCCAGCTCCCAGTAGCCATGAATGTGACCTTAGGGTCTCTGCAGATGTAAGCAATCTAAGACAAGGACATGATAGGTTAAGTGGGTTTATAAAATATCCTCATCAGAACTGAAAAAGTCAAATGAAAATTGGACTCAGAGATACACCCAGGGGAGAAGGTCATGTGAATACGGGCAGAGGCTACAGCCACAAGCCAAGGAACAGCAAACATTGTTGGAAACCACCATAAGCTAGGAAGAGGCCAAGAAAGATTCTTCCTGAACTTCAGAGGACTAGCCCTTCCAGAACTTTGCCTTTGGAACTCTAGACTACAAAACTATAAAAGAATAAGCTTTATCATTGTAAGCCAACCAGTTTGTTGTTCTTTTTTATGGCGTCTCTAAGAATCTAATACAACTTACTCTCTGGGGAGGACTTTCAGCTGTGTGGTTGCCAAGGTTACGAGTCAATCGACTGCAACTGGTCCTTGCAGTCCTGGCACTACACCTCCTTCCTGTTCCACTCTCTGACCAGTCAAGAATCCTTTGGCAGAACAAGGTTTGATTGATATAAATCTAGAGAGTTCAGTCTTAACCTTCTAGGCCACATCTTTAGTGGGGTCTGTGGGCCAAAATTTTCTCACTGAGAACCAAAAGCTCCAAAAGATCTGTTCTTCAAATGCTTGTGCATCTTACCAGTGTCAGAGAATATAACGTGTCTTGTAAAGAGGTCTAGAAGAGTAAACCCTTGTACTTTTTGAGTCCTGGGAAACCATTAGGTCAGTGTCTGCATTTTTAGAGTCTCTGAGAATGTCTACATAAAGCTACAGAAGTCGGGTAGAAAGCAGGTACTAGCACTCTTCGAAAACCTCTCTGGTATGCAGCCTAGTTGAAGACTGTAACCACATGATAAACCAGGTGATATGGTGTCATGAGTGGGTTCATCCAACTTCTTCCTGGGTCTGTAGAAAAAAAAGTCTGAGGCAATTACTTGGTTTTTCAATGTTGTTCGTGTCTGTTGCTTCTGTTTTGGAATTAAAACCCATCTTTTCCCCAAAGTCAAGGATTATCAAAATTCCCTCTTTCTTCAGCCACTATGTTCCATCAGTCCCAAAACTACCTTGATTCTATCTTTAATATTTCTCAAGTGAACCTGTCCTTTCACCCATTTGGCCTTTGCTTTAGGTCAGGATTGCTACTTCCTGCCTGACAGTCTATGTGGCAGCCTCACTGAACTCCTGTACCCAGCTTTCCTTGTCGTAGTGTGTTCTCCAGAGGCCGCCGAGATGGTCCTTTGAAAATACAGTTGTCAGCGTGTCACTGTCCTGCTGAAATGCCCTGATGGCCCTCCGTGGCCTGTAAAGTCTCATGTGAGCTCATTTCATGACAATAAGACCCTCTGCCATCTGGTTCTTTTCTCCTTCTCTGCAGTGTCTTCTCTTTCGCTTGTTCCTTGAACTGTGTTCATCAAGAGTTTCCTGTGCTGTTTCTGGCCTCACTTATTTTACATACTATTATGACTCTGTCCAGGGTCAACTCAGGAAAGAATTTATAGAAAAAAACTCAATAGTCCTGTAAACACTGCCCAGTGAAGGGGTGACCTGGTCATAAAGGGTCTTCAGACCTTATCCTGACCCAGGAAATCCCTGGACTCTTCTCCACTCTCTGTTTAGCTTGTGATATTCACATTGTCCTAGACAAACATAAAATAGACAGAAATAGATGTGAAACTGTTGATTCCAAAAGCTTAAAGTGAAATCAGGCAATGCAGAGTGAGCAGGACATTTAACATCCAGTAGATGAAATATCCAGCTGTTTGGTGATCTTGACCATGGAATAGCTCTTGCCAGACTTCCAATACAATCTCAGTTGCCAAGAATATCTTTGACTTGTTCATTTTTATATTATTCAAGGATGTGTGATAGGAAAAGGATTTAGAAGAAGATGTAAACTGGATTAGACTCAGCGTTATGACTGCCTAGGGCTACAGTGTTAAAACTATCAACTTTCACCGAGAAGAATTGCAGGCCCCGGTAGAGGAAGGAAGCAGAAATAGTTTCTTTAGCTCTTCCGTTGTGTTAGGCTTTGAACTAAGTATAATTATTCTTATGCTGAGTCTTGGTAAAGATTTAGGACAGAAACTAAATTAGCCAGTATACACAGGATATTTTGGAACATCTTAGGGCTTCTGTCGCTGCAGAGCAAAAGTCTTGTGGAATACAACTGTATAACCAGTGGGCTAATGCTGTGTCCCAGAAATGGAGTTTCTGCTTGGTCAGATACTCAGTATTCTGGTCCATCTGTATTGTTGAGGGCTGAGCAAAAGCAAACAGATGGGCACAGAGTATGGGACCAGGTCCTGGGACTCAAGATCCTATCAAAAAGTCCTTCACCAATTATTGGGGGAAACCTAACCTTTTGCATCATTTCTAATAGCATTCTCATAATGACGATGGAATCTGAAGATATCTTTGTTTTTACATCTCACTGGATTCAACTAGTTTGTGTGCCCCTCAAAGAGCATTTGATATAGATGGTGGACGAAAAATACGTCCATAGTAGCTCAGTGGCAATTTAGGAAACTTCAGAATGTGCTAGTTACTGGTAGTGTTAGTTCTATAAACGGGATCCATATCAGTCTCAGTACCATGGTTATGCTGGAAAATATGATCGAGAATTTATGGTGTATGCAGAATAAAGACCAGACCTTTTCCCCTGTAGATGGGCCAGTAGTGCCTATGAGGAACATCATATGTGATATTAATAAAGGAGTTCAGACATAAAAGTTAGTTTTTAGGAACATTATGGTATGACGTTCAAATTGCAAAATCTAAGAAAAGCTGGAAAGAAAAGGAAATAGAGGCCCAATTCTTTCTTGTGGGTTCTTAGTGATCATCTTTAGATTCTAACTTAAAAACTGGCTAGTTGGAAGGATTGAGTTCCATAAGAAACCAGAGATTTAGTAATTGAGTTACCATCAAACTGACTGTAGTCAAAGTCTTTGAACCAGGTATCAGCATTTCCCCGTCCCAGAACTTCCACATCAGAATTTCTAAACATACCTTGTACAAACGTGGATAGAATGAAAAATAAAAGATATGTCTATTTCTGTTAGAATTCAAAATCCTTTAAAGGATCTAGTCAGCTGTTTCCCTGTTTAGAAACTGAAAAGACCAAGGGCAATTTAAAAAAAAAAAACATTTTATTTACACATCATGATCACTGTAGACATAGAGAATTTGTACCAGTGCACGACACAACTTAATTCTCATTTTTCCCATTCCCCTGCCCACCCTACAACTTCCCACCCCTATGTACATAAGCTTTATTTCCTTTTTAACCATCAATTTTTTTCTTTCCCTTCCTTTCTTACCCCAAGGGCAAACCTTTGAAGGTATTCTGTGGCTGTGGGTATCAACAACTCTGCTCATGAGGGCAGCCATTGCCTGTGTCCTTTGTAATGCCTAGAGCTCTGAAGTAACTGGTGGTCTTTGCATTTCTTCCTCCGATACCCAGAGTATCAACACAATACTTAATGTCTGATGAATGCCCCAATATTCTCTCTCTAGCAGCAGGAGGCCTAAAATGTTCCTGTGGCTGAGACTAAGCCAAGAAGCTGGAATGAACAGGCTGAAAGAGGGGAGCTGGATCAGAGGAGTTGCTCAGTGCTTTAAATCTCAAATAATCCTACAGAACGCAACTCACTTTGAATCTCCTCTTTCAGAAGATCTGACCAAATTCCGACCTGATAAACTGATATTTGGAAGATGCTGATGATTACGTAAAGATTGAAGTTCTATTTCTTTTACACTCAGGTTGTACTGGGAACAACTGTAGACTTTCAAAGCACACTATAATTTGCTGCAATGACTCGGTCTTTAGTCAGCATTTCTTCAGAATTCACATTCATGGCTGGAAGGAGTCATTCTTCTCAGGGAATAAATAACAAAAAAGACAGGAATCTTAACCAAGAACATGAGTCTACCTAAGCATAAACAAAACGTACTTGTATATATTCAAATGAACTCATTCGGAAAGAGAAAGTAAATTTTAGAACTAAACAATTAAGAAAAAATTAAAGATATTATCAGTCTGGAATTCACCTAAAATTTGTTATAAAATCTTTTAGACAGGACATCTTTTCAAAGGGGCTCTGGGTAAAATTTATAATGGGTCTTCCAGTCTTATTTTTGACACTGGCTTATTTAAAAACATTGATTCTTAGACTATTTTCTCTCAGAACAAGCAGAATCTAGATATTTCTCCTGCTAAAATCCAACAGGCACCCTTTTCCTTTAAATAAAAATATTACTCAATTTTCTTATTGGTTAATAACTGATTCTGCTTATCAACTCACAAATGCTATTGATCAACAATACATTGAGCTGCGGAGGGTGGTGATCCCTGTAATCCAGGCACTCTGGGAGTCTGAGCCAGGAAGATGACAAGTTTGAGCTCAGCCTAGACAACCTAGTGACTCAATGAGATCCTGTCTCCTAATAAAAAATACAAAAGGACTGGAAGTACAGCTCAGTGTGAAGGTCCAATCCTTACTAAGGAGAAAAAGGAAAGAGAGAAAAAGAAGTCAGAAATTGTTGCAAATAAATTCCTCAGGAACAGCCAATCGTCTTGTCTTGTCCTTACATGCCAATTTGACTTAAAATGTGAGATTGCAGTGTATTATTCTAGCATCTACATAAAAGGACATATCATATGAGTGTTCATATGGTAGAATTATATTTAGCAACATGTAAGAAATTTCCTCAAAGAGCATTGACACCTGTAGATAAACCTAGTGTTTGAGATTTTCTGATTTGGGGGAGGGTTTGCCCTCAATAATGAAGTGTCTCCAGGATTTTATTTTATTTTTATTTATTTTATTTTTTTTTGGTGATACCGGGGATCCAACTAGGGCCCTTGTGCTTCCAAGGTAGGTGCGGCAGCACTTGAGCTAAATTCCCAGCCCTCCATAATTTTATTTTTGTGTGTATAGTCTGACCTTCTTTTCTACTTCTAAGTATTCATTAGTCAAAAATCTAATTATGTGCACAAGACACTTATTTTTAGCATTATTTATAAAAATAAAGAATTGCAAAAAACTCCAACTATTTTGCTAAGGCTTTAGGACATCTTCTTACAAAAGAGATAGGATTATTTATGTTGATAGAGATGATTTTTAAAACGTAAATAAATGCATGCTGGGGAATAATTTGCATATATTATCTCTATATGTGATGTATATGATATACATGGGGTAAAATGTTACAGTGGAAGGGAGTTTTAGAAAAATGATGCATGTACAACTCAAACAAGATGAGTTTGAAAGAGTGAAGGAGAACTTAGCTTGTAAGATATATATTCTCTTGGGACCGGAGACTTAGCTCAGCAGTTCCGGCGCCTGCCTTACAAGTGCAAGGTCCTGAGTTCGATCCCCGGTAACCACATACAGTGCTGGGCCTGGTGACTCACGCCCACCAGCCATCAATGCTACATACCACAGTGCCAGACGTGGTGGCTCATGCCTGTCATCCCAGCACTCGGGAGGCAGAGGCAGGAGGATTGCTGAGTTCGAGGCTTGCCTGGGCTACTTAGTGAGCTGAGGGCCAGCCTGAACTACAAAGCGAGACCCCATCTCAAAAAAAAAAAAAAAAAAAATATATATATATATATATATATATTCTCATGTTACTTAAATACATTAATGAATCGCTAGTGTGTTTAAAAAGTAATTTTCAAAGGAGAAATCACTTGCTAAAATTACATTATTTTCCTTTGAGAATTTAGTCCTAGAGAGAGAACTTGTGTTTCTTTATTTTTAATAAAAATAATGGAAATATTTCTCCCTTAATTCTGCTTTTAGGAAGATCAGAATCAAAATGGATGCTCAACCAGAATAGCCTATAATATAGCAGCCTTTGAGATGATAGCAGACTTGTTCTCATTTCTTTTTACACATTTCATTTCCAATTCCTGGATTTATATTATCAGACTTATTTTATATGTGATCTTAGTTATAAACCATTTCAGATGTTTTAAGAAAGAGATGAGGAATATATAAATGAATAGCCAAATAATTATTTTCATTGAATTTGGAAGTCATTTCAAGTTTCAGCGTTTGTTAGTGATCGTTTACATCTACCTAAATGTAACTGAATTTTAGACATTCCTATTCTGTCATATGTAACTCATACTTTAAGAAAAATAATCACAGGGCTCCAAATCCTTAGAAAAAAATATATACAGTATTTCAATTTTTTCCCCTGTACTGTCTGAGGTAGTTGTTTAGATCTAGTGAGCCATCCAAGTTAATTATACCCAAAGGAAGTATGCAGAGCTTAGGGATTTGACAGTAATGTATCTATTTATTGAAGTCCTCCGTGTGTATAGTAAAATTGTCCTTGCAGAATATTAAATGGAAAGGCCCCAATATGGATTTGTGCTAGCCCAGGAAAAGACAGTCTACTCCAAATAGTAGGGTTTAAAATATTCACTGTTGTCATTAGAATAGTGACTCTTCCTGGAACAGGCAAGCTTTCCTTCTACCCTCCACCCACACCAAGCCATAGTCTAGTACTGCATCCACTCTTGGAAGTCTCAGACTTGGCTGTCAAAAAGACATTTTGGAAGCAATACTTTATAGCATATTCTTTGAGTGTCTTTTGAAACCCATCCACTTGTGTTTCAGAAATAAACTAGTGGTTCCCTCTCTCGCTCTGTTGAAATGTCTCATTCATCAGTTTGTTCCCCACGCAGACAAAGCCATGAGAAAGTGTTTTGGATAAGCCTTTTCTCCACCAACAGATTGAATATGCTCTGGGAACACTAACATGATTTTTTATATTAACATTAATTCTGGTTAGATTCAACTATGAAAGCAATAGGGTTAATTCAAACACCAATTAACAAAGCAAACCCCAATAAAGGGAAAATTCTCTTTCCTCACCTCCAGCCCCGACAGGAATTTCCCCCCAATGAGTTTTCCCCAAGGTCTCTATAAAGTTTTTTTTTTCTGATGAACTTGCTAGAGCCTTAATGAGAATGAATCAGTACAGATTTTCCATCATATAAACAGAAATATTTAATTTCATGGAAAATGACAGTATGCTTGACTTTGCCCAACCCACCATGTAAGATCTTCAGCTTTCCCTCCAACCTGGAAACTTATTCCTCACAGTATTTTCATGATGCTAATTCTTCATTGTTCCCAAACCTGAGAAATATACCTACCTGTGCTAAATGAAAAGACTTTGAAAGACTTAAGGTTTTGCTTTATTGCTGACTCTCATTTTCTGACTCGGAGCAGAGAGAAAAATATTTTCCCTCTTTGTGTTTGTTTGGAATGGATATCCCTGCACAGGCTGCTCCTGGGGCCCAGAGGGACAGTCTGACTTCCAGACATGCCCAGGGGGCAGAGCAACATATCCAAAGATCCCACTAGGACAGAATTTCTCACACCGTGTTCAGAGAAAACACAAAATTTTACTCTGTGTACCACTCAGGAAAGTTCCATGGTGAAATAAAGCTAAGAAATGCTACAAACTATGTTCTTTTCAGAGAAGTGTGTTTTATCAAATTAAAGCTCTGAGAAGTCCTATAATTAAATTAAAAGCTTAATTAACTTTGCATTACTAGGTTCATTTTTCCAATTAATTTGATCACATATTTTTCCTGAAATAAATCCCTGGCAAAAAATAAAAAAGAAATGTGTGCAACGTTTATTTGAGTTTATTATCTTAACAAATGCATTAGATAAGTATTATTATTCCATTTTGCAGATTAAAAGTATCCAAGTGTAAACTGCGTAGGTATACATACTTCACTTACCTAAAGAACTATGGAGTTAGCATGAAAATCCAGGTCTGCTTGGACTTTAAGACTTGTGCTCTTTCTACTCTTCCATATTTGGTATTTAATCCCCAAACTACCTTTCTATAGTGGCCAAGTAGGACTTAGCTCTAGTCTTAGGTTAGCAGCTTGCTCTACTAGGGGGAGCAAGTCCACAGAGGCAGATCCTGTGAGTTCTGTACATGCGCGAGGCCGGTAGTAGACCTGGTGGTCAGTAGGTGTCTGGCACGAAACACGCTCACAAGCTCTGGCCCAGAACAGATAGAATACAGGGAGCAAGTAAAGCTACTCGCGTTGTGCAAACTGCTCAGTTGTAGCACAAATTACAAAACTTGCCAGGAACAGTGATCTAGAAAGTTGATGAAGTTTAGAACTATATTAAGTGAAATGAAAAAATGACTAACTAGATTTAATTTTAGTTTATTATTGATTAGAGGATTTTCTGGGAAGGGGTAGCTTAACTTGGTGCTTTTGAATATTTGTCAGTATGAAAATTAGATTATTCAAGCATCAGGTGTGGTGACAGCAGCCTTGACTGAAACTCTGATCTTTAGAGTTGCTCTGTTTATTTTTTAATTGATTTTATTAGTACATTTTATATACATATTACGATCACAATCAATACTGAGAGTTGGTGCCCCGTACCTGACAAAACTTAATTCTCATTTTTTCCCACTGCCTGGAGCTGCGCTTTGGAAGGATGGTTCACTGGTATTGTCACTCAGTTGTCTTCCTGAACGCTGAACTCTGGGTTCATATAGAGTGTCATTAAAACAACTTTAGGCACAGATCAGTAAGTTCATGGTTACCAAGAGAGAAAAAGTTCTGATGGTCTTATGAAAGAAAAACTAAACCTTGGCTCTAGCATACATTGTCATAGAATAAAAATTAGTCATAACATGGTAACATCTAAACTGGGACCCAGCCAAAGACCAAGTAAGAAGGGTTCTAGAAAAAACGTTGAATATGTGTGCCCCTAAATATCATCCTTGGTGTAAGCAAGATTTCAGATTTACAGCAGTTGAGAAGCCTTCTTGCGTAGCTAATAAATTAGTCATTACATTTGCAGAAAAGAGAGAGGGCGACACCTGATGTGGGTAAAGAGGACGATAAACAAAGTCCAATGTGGGAAAACAGATGGAGACAGTCCTACTCTGACCACGAGAATCTAGGAAAACATAATGGAATTATATCAAATAAAGACATTGGCATTTAGCTTTCTTTGTATATAATACCAGTAATATCTTGGCAAAGAATTTCAGGAAAGCTGTGTTTTAATATATCTGCTAGAGAAATGATTGGAAATTACTAGTAGAACTATGTGCATCTGTTCACTTTTTAAAAAGCAAAGTAGAATATGCTTTGGATCAGTTGAAGTAACTCATTCAGCAAATACTGAGAACTGGCTGCATATACAGCACCCAGAGAAAGAGAGATTTCAGTGATAACAAAATCAGTGAAATGTGGTACACCCTGGAAAGGAGGAAAAGATGAGGCACAGGCTAGTTCATTGGATAGTATTTATTTATCAAAATAATACATGCGTAGGACCAAACTAAAGAGACTTTCCATGACATTATACCCAATTCAAAAGGTCTCACCCAATGTGCAGGATATTTATAAAATCTAGAAATAAAAGATAATATATTTTCCATGTTAAAGACATTTTTGGTAACATTATCATGATTTGCCCATGTTTATGTGGTGTTAAACTACAACAACTTTGTGACTTATTAAAAAATGTTAAGGAATATGTACATATCTTAGAATTCCAGATAATTTCACTCTTCCAATGTATTTCCTTGTTTTTTTTTTTTTTTGCTAATAATGAGTAGAAGTAATTTATAAAATTACTCATGGAAGAAAATAAGTGCTTTAAAGTCAATAATATGTAATGAACAGGAAGTAGTAAGAGAATAGACTATTTTTAGTCTTACTGCTAAGGTGTGTATGGTTTCCTCAATAGGTTCATAAGAAGAAACTAGAGATAAATTATCTTAAAATGGATAGCGTGTATGCTGTTTAATTGCCAGGAACTAATAAGCGTTTTGAATAGAGTAAGATTGAAGGTTTTTAATCCTGCAGGTTAAATTTGTTACGTGCTTCAAACTAAAAAAAAAACGTAGTTTTTTTCTTCACATAATTTTTCAAGTTCAAATTACTAGAAGCATAAAGTATAGAAGAATGAGTGTACCTTTTCCTATCATTATCTTTTCATTCTTTCTTTCCCTGTGTTTTAAGCTGATACATCCAAGGCCTCGTCTTCCACCAGATGTTGTCATGAGCAGCCAAGCAGAAAGCTCTGATATCTTCCCATTCGTAATGTGTCATTGCTAACATGTTAAGGACAACTGACTTCACATGTCATAGGGAATTAGAACTCTCCTTTAGGCCAACATTTTTAAAGTACCCCACTATATACTTTTAATGAGCACGTGTATTGATGTCTTTTAACATGTCTAAATACCTTTTCACATCACACTTTTATAGTACATAAATTATCTCTGTGACCATTTAGTTTAAAAGATTAATCAAAATATATTTTGTCATAATCTTAACTGTAATTGTGCGATAGAATTTTAGCATGCTTTTTTTTCTGCTGATAAAGTAAAAAAAAAAAAAAATTATCTCTAGCCTGAGATTCGGTACTCCAGAATGCATTGTCCTTAAAAGAAATCGTTAGGGTTTCCCCTGAGGGGGAAAAAAAAAAACAAAGTTTAATAAGGTATAGATGGAAAGTTGGAGGTTAATGTATGTCCCTTCCCACAGGAAATAACAGGCAAGGGGTTACTTCTCATGAATGTTGTCTACGCCTTTTAGGAAGGGTGGAGTTGGTTCGGGGGTGGCTGGTCCACTTGGCTGCATGTGCAGGGACCTCTCTGCAGAAGAACGTGGAGGGTTGGGCTGGAATCACCTGCCAGGCCTACAGAGACTCATGGATCGACACTTCAGGGCCGAGCGGTGCTTTTACCTTCCAGAGCACTCACAGATCCAACCCACTGATGGGCAGAAGACGGACAGTGAGCATCCCTTCACTTTTCATGAAAATACCTTTATTATCACAGGAAAACTTTCTAATATTTCTCTTGTGGCAATCTGCCTCCCAGATGCATCTTTTGTTTTTTTAATGGTAGTAAAGTTTTATTAAAGGCGGGAAAAGAAACACACTCTTACAGAGCAAGTGTGAGCCAAAGCTGCCACGCGGGAGTAAGCACAGTGGCCTCAGGAGTGCACTGTCTCTGCCCCCGCCGAGGCCCAACCGGGGTGGACGCTCCTTGCCCTCGCTTCTCCGTGGCACGAGACACAGCCCATCATGGCCTGTTTCTCAGAACGCTCTCTCTCTTACATGACAGACATTACCCTAGTTTCTCTTTCACTTCTCTGTCCACCCTTTTACAATTTACTTGCCTGTGCATTTTTCTCCAAGCAGTCTTTTGAAAGATACCATGTACCTGTGGTTAACTGCAGAGGATAAACTGGGAGGCAGTTAGACAATACGCTTTTGTTAGAGTGGGCTTTACCGTCCGTCCTGCCCCTGTCCTATGGAAGCCTACCTGGTGGCTGGACGATGCAGGCAGCATAAAGACTTGTCCCCTTTCCTAGTGAGGGACATCTTTCCAGGATAAGGATCGTTCATTCAATGAAAAAATAAGAATTATTCTTTCAAATAAAGATGCAAGGCTTGTAATTACAACAATTAAGGATAAAATCTTTTATTAATAACTCTCAGGAATGCTTCAGGTTTTATATAAGCATCAGATAATTTGTCAGAAGGAATTTTGTTTCTCTTAAGGAATATAGTTTTCATCTATATAACTACATTATGTATGTTCAAGGTTTTATCTAACTGCAACAGAAAATAAATCGTTCTGCTTTTCACGTTTTATCTAGAACTAATGTGTAACTGAACACAAGTTACCTGTTTGTGCTTCACCCTGGATGGTTTAGATGCCAATACTTCACTCTTAGGCACCTGGGATAGTGTTGTACACTTGATTCTGGTGACTCTTGGATGTAGCTAATACATATAGGTATTTGACAGATAAAGAAACAGTTTAAGAAGATTTTTTTCAAAATCCATTCACAACCAGTTCATCATAGAATTGAAACTTGAACCGAAGTCCTTTATGACTAGTAGAGAACCTGTACCCTCTTCAGGCAATTTTTCCTAATGACTCACATAGGACACTTGAAGTTGCCCTTCTTTTTATAACATTTCTTCCATTTCCCCCAAACAGGGAGCTGACCCCAGTGGAGCCTTGTATCCCTGTCTTACCATCGTAAGAACTCTTGTGCGCACTTAGCTCCGTAGGGAGGAAAGAGAACAAATGCTTCTTGAGTAGGGGTTACATCTCCTTGCAAGTTCTGAAATGGGACTTAGAAAATTTTGGCCATGTCTACGTGATAAAATAAAATGTTTTCTCCTCTAAAAGCAATTGGAAATTTGTAAATACCTGGTGTGTTTGTGTGTGTGTGTGTGTGTGTGTGTGTGTGTGGGTGGGTAGGTGAGTGGGTGTGCCTGTGTGTGTGAGAGACAGAGACAGAGACAAAGAGACAGAGACAGAGACAGAGAGAGGTTATGTTCCCCAACCTAGCTTTCCATTGCTGAGGCGGCAAAGCTCTTGGCTATGGAGGTCAAGCGTCTGCTCTGCCAGCATTCAGCTGTGTGCACGGCCTGCCTGAGAAGCCTGTGCCAGGTCTGTGGGAGATGTGCCACCCCAAGGCCTGAGCCCTCTTTCTTCTTCCCGTGGACTCCAGGCAGACCACAGTCTAAGTATCTTTCCTGCTCCCAAACATGCATCTGACAATGAACTTCCACTGTAATAATTACTGAGGAATTAACCAAGGTGTGGCTTTAGAACAATCTGTTCTTTCAGAATTGTAAAACCGCCGTAAGGAAGCCTCAATTTTGGTCCTTAGAATTAAAGGGGGAATAGAACTTGTAGTTTCAGAAAGGTCTTTGTTCTAGACACAATATGCAATTCTCCTGTCCTGTTAGTTTTCTAGTAACTGTGTCTGGACCAAAGAGCTATTCCACTCAAAAGGTAATACCCAGCATTTTAGCTATGACTACAAAATTCCACTCTGCCCTTTGGTATTCTATTTCAGTTAGTATATAACACATCGTAGCACAGGCTTAACTTTAAATTCTTGAATTTCCTGCCAATAGAGGCAAATGAAAACACAGCTAATTCCAAATTTTTCATTTTGAACACCAGGCTCTATCTGGAGACATTTGAAGGTACAAAACCTCTGGAGAAAGAAAATGTTTCTATTCCTCAATTCCAGACACACCGAGTAGCCAAAAGACAGGCCAGAACTTCCCATCTCTTCTTCTGAGTGCAAAGCACTGCCGGCCGCTGCTCTCCTCCCCTCTGCTGCTGCCTTGTCAGCCCCGGGCCACACTGGGACAGACCTTGTCTCCCTCCTGCAGAGGCCTTGTCTACTCCAGGCCATGCAGACTGGTTACTGCGTCCCTGCTGCGAGAGGGTGACGGTGCTATGTGGCCACGTGGCCTATGGTCCTGGAGCCTCTGAGTTCTGCAGAGCAGGTCCTACCAGATGGGCCTCCCTTGTAGCCACTCACAGCCTCTCCTTAGGACACATCCATGAGCTACAACACTCAGGGCCCTCCCCTCACCGAGGTCAGGGCAGGAATGGAGGAAGGCCATACAGAGGGACCTTTGATTATGTACTTCTTTCCTCGAGAAGCAGATTTAAGTTTTTGAGTACTCCTAGTCTGACCTTAGATTAACTTTTGGATCTTCGGGCAAAGAGAGAGATCAAAGAAACCAGCTGACAACCAAATATAAACTAAGACCAAAACCTGACATCAGAGTAACAGCCAATGAGGCCTGATACACTCTAGGACATCAAGACGCGACCTAATTTGCAGTTTATTCAGCAGATTTCCAATACTATGTCTTATTTCTACAAAAGACAATAAAGCAAAAGAGCAGCCATCAAACAAATCAAAATAGGGAGCAGATGAGTATGAGTGAGACGCCTAAGGAGTCCGGCTCTAAATGTTCCCCGGTGCGAGTCTCTTTTCCTCCTTCCTGATGCCGGCACAGAACTCGGCTGACCTCAGCACTTCTGAGTCAAAATGCGCCTGTCTTCAAAGAGCCATATATTTTCGACGGGCAGAGTTTATCCTCCTTCGTAGGCAGGGAAGGCCAGTACCGTGCAGCTCCTCTGCCCAGGACCCGAGGAACAGCACTGAGCCCCCAAGGGAAGGATCTGCAGGTGTCTGGGAGCCTGTCGTCACGACTGCTGGGACTGTTGTCCCCGTAGACTGAAATTAACAACCTCCTTTTTAATAATAGGGACAGGTTTAGGTGGTGAGATCCTAAATAGTGTATGATAAATGAGTAAGATGGACCCCAAAGATTGTTCGCATTTTAGGAATTTTCTTCCATCTTTCTTGAATTAGTATTAAACATTCTGCCCATTAGAAAGAATATGACAAAATTGAAAAATATGCCTTTTCAGAAGTGGATTTTACTTTTTGGCAAAATAGCTATGAATTTTGAGTGGAAAAAAAAAAACATTCCCATCCTAGACTTAGTGGACTACAGTGCATTTCATTTAGAAAAAGGGAACTTCCTCACATGTCCCAGAGAGTGCTAAAGAAAATAAAAAGCATTACAAACATAGTGTGCTTGCCTCATGAATTAGGTTTTTAATGTTTTAAAAACAAGTACAATGGATAAGCCTCACAGTGCATTTTTCCCTCTAAAGAACCAATGAAGATCTTTGTGGTTGGTGATATTTTTAATTCAGCTCTGGACTTTCTCCAGGAAATCACTAATAATTACTAATTGTATTTTTGTAACTTAATGAAAGGATGCATTCTTTTTTTTTTTCAATGCCTCCATTTACTTGTGTAATTAATGATGTTGCTTTTTTACATGATTGAGTAAAGCTACAACACAGAGCCACGTATTAACCGAGCAAGCATTTTGGTGCAGTCTTACAGAAATAAGTGCAAATTCTACTCACGCGAGTGTCCTAAAAGAAACTATTTCTCCACCACCCCAACCCATTTTCACTGCTTAGATTTCTTGTAAGCACTAACAGAGAAGACAGCCATTTAATAAAGACGTTGTGCTAAATGCGGTTATTCTTTGATGTTGTGGACAACTGTATTTGCAAAAAATACATTCCTGACCGTTTCTTAAAGAGATTGTTCACAGTGTTGAGTTTAATTGTATGTTAATCAGTTAAGTGCCTGAAAAAGTTTCTACTTTTAAGGTTTCCTTTAGATAACTCCTTAAACTTATAAAATCAGGTTTATTCATTAAAATCTTTAGCTCATTAGGTTGAATGGAGTTTTATGATTTAAAGAAGAACCAGCTTGGAATAACAAAGATGAAAAGCTTGTAGAGAAGTTGGTTTCCTCTTCTGACTTTTCCCCTGAGTAGGAAGATGTCATCACGGAAACACAAGACAGTGTGTCTCACACCCACACAGCTCGTATGGATCATCTTATGTGAAAGGCTGTCGCAGAACCTGGACCGAGTACAAGCAAAAGCTTTCTTCTTGCCTGTGACTGTCTACATTGCCTCTGAGATGCTATTTTATTTCCTTCTCTTTTTTCCTCCTTTCTTTCTTTCTTTCTTTCTTTCTTTCTTTCTTTCTTTCTTTCTTTCTTTCTTTCTTTCTTTCTTTCTTTCTTTCTTTCTTTCTTTCTTTCTTTCTTTCTTTCCTTCCTTCTTCCTTCCCTGGGCCCCTCCTTCTGTGCCTCTGTCCTTCTCTCTCCCTTCTGTGATTCTTTATTCTTTTTGTTTTGTTTTCCCTCTTGTAGGGTAAGGATTATTCTGGCACTGGAAGACAGTTTAAAGTCAGGATTTTACTCCAAGTTTGAGAATTAAAAAAAAAAATGGATTCATTACCGGATATTTTAAAATCTGTCACAAACCTCAGTCTGTGATTGAAAATTTAGGTTATGGGTTTGTAGCTGGGTACCAGTGAACTTTATAGGTAGAGCATTAAGTACAACTGAACTCAAAACCTTTATTAAGGAGGAGCCAGGAGTTACATGTAAGTTGAGTTTTAGATGATTGGAAGTACAGCTAGATCTCAAGAGAAAGGAATGGGCAAGTACAAAGAAATTGTACTATACTGCTACTACTGCTAAACAAGCTATGTGCCAGGCACTAGATATACTTACTCACATTCTTTATAACAACCCTCTGAGGTAGGTGCAACTTTGTTTGGAGTTTTGTTCTTGTTGTTGTTTTTGTGGTATCAAGGATTGGAATTAGGACCTTGTACTTCCTAGGCAGGTGCAGTGCCACTGACCCACATCCGCAGCTGGGAAGGTGAAATTTGATGCCCACTCTATAGATTAGAAAATGGAAGCCAGGTGTGGGACTCACGCCTGTAATCTTAACACTCAGGAGGCAGAGGCAGGAGGATTGCCATTAGTTCAAAGCCAGCTTGGGCTACATGGTAAGTTCAGGATCAGTGTGAAATACAAAGTGAGACCCTATTTCAAAACAAAAATGGAGTCACAGAGAAAATAATGATCACATGTTAGTGTCAAGGTTTAAGCCCAGGTGTTCTGCCTTCAAATTCCAACCTCTTAATTGCTACAGTACTTACATCGTGTATCTACTGATTTCAACCAGTTCAATACGTTTTATTGGGAACAGAAACCACCTGTGGCATTTCCCTTTTGGCATCTTGACAGAGGTACTTATTATCTGCCATAAGTATTCCTTTAACTAGTTACTACATGATGTGAATGTAACATTATCACTGCCCAACACTTGGGCCACTGTGTTCCAAGACAATAAGTTTGGCCATCCGTGTGCTCATCCATCCTCCTGTCCATCTATCTGGCTCGAAGATCACTCGAGCCTCAGAAGAGGTAGGACTTCCACCCAGGAACATGTTTTTCAAGGGAGACCTGGTTAGGATGAGCATAGAAGGCAGCTTTGAAGGAAGAAGGGTCAAAGGAGATTTCTGCAAGAGAATGATGCAGTCTGAGAAAAGTACAGCAAAGGCAGGAGTACTTTGTGGTTGTGAACACAGCCTCTGGGATCCCAGCAGACCAGTCCTTAAACCTTGCCTCGTCCACTTCAAATCAGCAAGACCACTATTGGCAGTTTTTCCAGCTCACCACCAGCAAAATGTATTTATAATCAAGACAGGTTTATACATGTGTTTACAAGAGCAACAGCCTAATGCTGGCATGGTGGTTCATGCCTGTGACACCAGCACTCAGGAGGCAGAGGCAGGAAGATTGCTGTGAATTCAAGACTAGCCTTGGCTACACAGTGAGCTCAGGGCCAGCCTGAACTACAAAGCGAAATCCTGCCTCAAAAATAAATAGATAGATAGATAGATAGATAGATAGATAGATAGATAGATAAAGCAACCCCAGAAAAATCATGGCTGAAGTGGAATCCTGGAAACAGTAACAGCAGCAGCCATTACATTTCATTTTTAGTTCTTTGTATTCTTTATTTCAAATAAAGATTGTTAGCTCCCAAAACACCCACTTCATTCCATGGATCCCAAAGCTCAAATCCTGAAGGAATTATATCAATTGTCCAAGTCCCAGAGTGAAACACATGGGGGAAAAGATAACCAATAACTTGTTTTCAAATCAAAATGTGTCACCCATCATTATTTCTCTGCACCAGCATCAGAAAAATTAGCATTTTTGCCTATTTCATGATCAGAGCTGCAGATGAGCTATTAACTTTTCTTTTCAGCTTCTGCTCATCCATCACAAGAGTTCTCCCGGTGATGACCCAAAGGAAACCAGTGCCCATCCTTTTCTGCTGTTGGTGTCACTTTATTGATAACAGCCTTAATCTTTTTTTACACTCACTATGCATCGGGCACAGTGCTAATCAGTGCATTGTTCCCCTGAAACTTTTAAAACCTCATCATGAGCAACAGCCACTGCACACAGCCAAACATGGCAGCACGGAGGAGGAAGGGGTGGGCACTCTGAAGCCTGGTTGTCAGTCCCAGGATTTCTGCACAGGGAGAAATTATTTCTGCACATAAGAATATTCACTGCTGTTTGCCAGAAGAAGTGTTTTTAAAATAGTGTTTAAAAATACTAAACTCTTAGGCAGCTTTCAAGAATTCAGTTATGATTTCTTTAAATTTAAGTTTTTAAAATTTTTATTAGTACACATTTGCAGTTCATAATGATTGCATTCATCACAAGAAGTTAGTACATGAACGTAACACATTTTAGTTACTTTCTACTTCCCTTTATATCACCCTCCCCTCAGCCTTACTTTTGAATTTCTGTTGAAAAGGTGTCACGCTGTCAGAGAGCAACACACTCCCTACCCCGCACAGTGTAAGACAAACCCCCCTGTGGTCTGGACCTCTTGCCATGAAACGTAAACAGCAGAACAGATAAAACACACAGGAGGCGAAGGTTGTTTCTGACTCCCCCAACCCACAGCCAATGCTAATGCACTTATGTTTGATACACACTTCAGTTAAGGCAGTAAACAAACTTCACAGCCCAAGGATAATTTTGGATTATTTATTTCGATGAACACATTCCCACTGGGTTCCTACTGATTGTGAATTAATTTCCCTCAGGTATTTCCCAAGGGGAATATTTTATGAAATTATCATATGCAAATAATTTGTGGCATATTTTCCCCCTTTATTTATTTTTTCATACACCATGATTATTTTATGGAGTGCTTCTTCAGCGCTTGTTTTTCAGTCACTAGGCACAAATTAAAAATTTCAGATTTGGAATTAGTTCATGCCTTGTGAAGTGAATAACTCATTTTTTAAAATTCCAGAATCCAGAAGTATAAGGATTTGCTACTTGCATATTCATGTGTGCTGGCTACTCAGACAGGTCAAAGGGAGGGGGATTGTCATGTGGGATAAATTGCAGTATTGTTCGTCTCAACATGCAAAGTTATTCTACGATACCTAATTTCAATCTGTTATGCCTAATTAAAGCAGTGGTAAATGAGAAATAGAGAATCTGAATTTCAAATAAATTTTAAAATATATGAGGAATTTTAAAGAACTGAATGGGGCAAAGCTTCCAAGCAAAATAAACAATCATCTTAAAATAATCTTCAGAACTTTTCCTTTTCTGTATAACTGACAGACTAACTTTCAGAGCACTGCAGCTGGGCAGGCTCATGATGGACCGAGGGGTCAACTGTTTAAAGGCAGCAAATAGGTCTCCTGTCCACATTGTCTAAAGAGACCTAAATGATACATTTCATATTTTATCTTGTGAATGAAAATTAAGAACTCAGTCAATTCCAAATTCAAATTTAATATGAAAAAAATGTTCCAAAAACCTCTTAGTAAACATTTTTGTTTCTACCAGATTTAACTCTTGACTCTCACGACTTTACTTAAAGAGTAAGGTAGTTTTTGAGATGAACCGAGGCTCAAACTAATGATGATATCATTTGCCAACACATTTCTGCAGGTGAACATTCAAAAACAAAAATACTATTTATCAAGGGGCTAAGTGTACATTAGTTATCAAAAAAATCTGTGTAAAATAAGTCCATTTTCTGTGATTAGTCTTGTGAAACCCCAAATCATGTTTAATTATCCAGTATCACCCCGGAGAGCTGCTATCTACTCTTGGGAGGTAGATCCTGTCTTGACTTAAGCCATCACCACAACTGGTAGACATTGTCCTCAAGTTGCATGGTATCTTATTTTGAGTTGATACGACTGTGACCTAAAATACTTGATAAGTACGGATATCTGGTCAAGACAATGGGTTCCAACACACTACCTTCCAAATGTCTTGCATATTCTAGAAGTTACTATGCCCTAGAAGTACTTTGAGTCCTGTATTTAATAGCTAGACTGAAAATTCTGGTCTGACCTGAAGCTACACTTTCTTTTGGGGGCTATGTAAGAGCTTTTATCTTCTGTAACAGAACAGACATGGTTCAGAATCTGACATCTAAGACTCTGGCCAGACTTTTGTGTATAGAAGCTATGAAACACAGAGGACAAGTGAGGGGTGCTTTTTGTTTTCAGAAGAAGAGGATGATTTTCCTAAATGCCAATGTGTAAATACTCAAAGTCTTTAGAAGTGGGAGCTCATGCAACCAGATGAAGTTCTAGCTGGAATAACTCAGGTAAATAGCTAATTAGAGCCTTTTGAAGATTGAGTGGAAGGAGGAAAGGGGGCATAAAGGTGAAGCAAGCCAAAATGACAAGCTTTCTTGACAAAGCACCTACCCAAAGCTGAGAAGCAAGGAATTCTGAAAACAAAACAAAACAAAACAAAAAAACAGAAACTAGGTTTCAGATCCTAGGAAAGGATTCAAAATTACTGCTTTTAGACTTACACAGGAAGACCCAAAATCCAGTGATATGATATATTTAAACCACCTCTAACTGGTTCTAACCTTTAAACACTGTTCTTCAATGTACTCACCCCTTCATCCATGAGGCTGTGCAAAAAGATCATTCTAGATATTTATTTCTTTCATTTAAGAAGTGCAGATGGCCCCCGGGTTTATGATGATTCTACTCATGAATTCTTGACTTAACAGTTTACAGAATACAACAGTTTGATACAAATTCAATGGAAACTGGTGTTTTGCATTTTAAATGGGTTGTTTTCCCAGGTTAGCAGGTTGTATCTTGTGATGCTGGCCAATAGCAAACAGCAGCTCCCAGTCAACAACATGAACGTGAGGGGCAACTACTGATGCTCTATTGTGCACTGTGTTGGCAAGTGATGATATTTTGTGGGAGAAATGTTTCAAAACTATTTTCAATTTTTAGTGGATTTAGTACGGTAACAAAACTCCATTGTAATTTGAGAAGGCTATGTATTACTTTACTCAACTGTAACCTAAGATGTCCTTATTCAGTGTTCAGAGTGTTTGAACTGAAAGATAGAAATAGGGAAAAGATGTCCACCCTTCCCCAGGTTATTCCTTTACTTCCTAAATAAGATCAATGCTGTACCATGCAGATCTATTCCAGTGAGGAATATAAGGGTGAGTCTAAATTGGCACTGTTCTCTTAAGACATGGGTGTTTTCTGGTACTAAGTGATACCCAGATTCATAGCTATGTTTCCTTTCACTGGCAAGCCAGGAAAGGTTATTTGTTAAACTGAACATTTTAAGTGTGTACTCCTACCCCAGAGTGAACGTGCTGCACGGCTGTCAGTTAGAGCAGAGGCTGGGGATACAGCTCAGTGGCACTCTGCCTGCCTGCAAACTTAAGGTCCTGAGTTCAATTCTCAGCAACCCCCCCAAAATAAACAACAACAAAAAAATCCAACCAAACTAAAAAAAATCCCCGAGCATGTTCTTCATGCTCTACAAATAGGAAATCATACATAACTCTGCTCATGTAGATAATAAAGGAAAAACATTTAGGCCATTTTCACATACATAGTTCACATCAGAAAAGGCCATATTCTCTTAGATTTAAAAAGATATCCAAAAGTAAAATGAGATCATGGAAAGAAATATGGTGATTAGAAATCTCAGTGTCAGAAATATCTGTTATAATTTTCCCTGAATATGTCCACCATCACCATTCCTGCTCAATATAGTGCTGGAAACATTAGCCATGGCAATTAGATAAGAGAAAGAAATAAAAGGAATGAAGATAGAAAAGGAAGAGGTCAATCTATCATTATTTGCTGATGACATGGTATTCAATACAGAAGATCCTAAAACTCAACCAAAAGACTACTAGACATAATCACCAAATTTAGTAATACAAGGTCAATATTATATTTTAATATCTTGAACAGATATCAAAACTCAAAAGGCCTTGTATACACAAATAACAGACTCACTAAGAGAGAAATTCAGGAGTCAAGCCTTTTCACAATAACATCCAAAATAATAAAATATCTAGGACTCAATCAACAAAGGAGGTGAAAGACATATACTCTGAAAACAACAGGACTCTTAAAAAGGAGATTGAAGAGGATATCAGAAAATTGAAAGACATCCCTTGTTCCTGACTAGGAAAAACCAATATCATAAAAATGGCTATACTCCCACAACTGCTATATAGATTCAATGCAATCTTGACTGAAATCCCAACAGCATATTTCACAGATCTATAGAAAATAATCCAAAAATTCATCTGTAACCAAAAAGACCTAGAATATAGAATATCAAAAGAAATTCTCAGCAACAAGAACATGATGGGGGTATCACAATCCCCAACTTGAAACTATACTACAAAGCCACTGTGATCAAAACTGCATGTTTCTGGCAAAGTAACAGGCCCAAGGATCAGTGGATAAATTCGAACATCCAGAAGCAACTCCAGATGCACTAAGCCACCTCATCTTTGACAAAAGTGCTAAATATCCCCAGTGGAGGAAATACAGCCTCTTTAACAAATGGTGCTGGAAAAACTGAGCTTTAACTGCCAAAGACTAGAGGTAGATCTGTCTCTTCCACTACGCACTAAACTAAAATCAAAGTGCATTAGAGACCTAAATATTAGAACAGAAACACTAAACCTGCTGCAAAATATGTTAGGTAGAACTCTTGGAGACATTGGCTTAGGCAAAGACTTTATGAACAAAACCTCTATAGCATGAAAACAAGCAGAAGAAATCAACAAATGGGATCTTATTTTATTAAAAAACTTCTACAAAGCAAAAAAAATCACTGGCAGAGCAAAAAGACAACCAAAAAACTGGGGAAAAAAATTTCAGCAGTTGTTCCTCAGACAAAGGGCTACTATCTAGAGTATACAAAGAGCTTAAAAAATTAGCCCCCCGCCCACAGTTTAAAGACCCAACTCAAAAGTGGTCATCTGAAATGAACAGACACTTCTCACAGGAAGCTGTAAAAGCAGCTAGGAAGTATAGGAAGAAATGCTCAACGTCACTGGTCACTCGAGAGATACAGGTGAAAACAATACTGAGATTTCATCTCACTCCACAAAGAATAGTTGCTATTTCAAAATTAGCCAACAACAAATACTTGCAAGACTGCAGAGTAAAAGGAACACTTCTCCACTGTTGGTGGGAATGTAGACTGGTACAGCCATTATAGAGATCAATGTGGAGATTCCTCAGAAAACTAGGGATAGAGGTCCCATTTGACTCTGCTATTCCTCTGCTGAGGATATACATAAAAGAATTACAAGATTCATATCACAGCAACATACGTGCATCCATGTTCATAGCAGCTCAGTTTTTGATAGCTTAATCTTGGAACAACCCAGATGACCATCAACTCTAGACTGGATACATATGTGTTTAAAAACAAAATAAAATGGAGTATTACCCTGCCATAAAGAATGATGAGTTTGAGTTATTTATACTCAAATGGACATACTCATAAGTGAAATAAATAGGTCACAGATGTGTAAATACCATATCTTTTCTCTGGTATGAGAATCTGAAAATGTGAATGTATTATAGAATGCATGATAGATATTGTGAAATAATAAATATTCAAAGGGAAATGGTGTTTAGGGGTAAGTAGTGAGGGAAAGAAAAAATTTGATGGTAAAAAAGGAAACAAAGTTTGTGTATATAGGGGCAGGGGTTGTAGGAAGGGTAGGGCAAGGGGAAAATGAGAATCGAGTCATGTCATATACTGGTATAAGTTCTCAATGTTAAGCATAATTGTAATATGTATATACAATGTACCAATAAACATGCAAATTTTAAAAAATTTGTTTAAAATGTTCAATAAATTTTTAAAAATCAAACTGTAAGAAAATATTTCTACTCATGGTGGCATACTCTTTTGTCTTTAATTATTTCAAGAATATTGGTTCCAGGGAAAAGTTGTTTGGACTAATCATAATTAGTCACCTTAGAAAAGAAAGCGATGAAAATAACAAAATTCTTTACAAAATGATTTCTCAATATCTAATAACTAATTAACTTTAAGATTAAAGATTTTTTCAGTTAGTTTCCCAACGGGGGTAGAATTCCTATGACATTTATACCTTCTCAAAATACCTTTACCTTTTTCTGAATCCTATTGAAAACGAGAGATGGTTTCTCATGACTGGTTCCTAGTTTCCTTCCTGAAAAAGGAACATAAACTATCAATTGTGGTGTTTTTAAAATATCTGTTCAGACATCATCTATGGAATACTATTTTGTAAAGATGTTTTGGTGATATTTTACTTAGACAAGGGCTAGCCATTTGTAAATACCCTCAAACTAACTTATCCTGGACCAACCACATTATTGCATTATTCCAGTCATCAAGCTTAAAGAAGTAGGATTTCATATAAGCCAAAAATATTCCTTGTACTTTGTGAGTTCTTTGGCTTACATTAGCTTGTGGTCTATGTTCTCATGAAGTTTTGGCAACTCTTATTTAAAAAAAAAAAAGAAAAAAGAAAAAAAATACCTTCACAAGAAACCCACATCTGGATTCAATTGGTTGGATTTTAACCAGCCTCCATTGCAATATGCAAATAATTGTCTTCTTCAGGGTATACTTCATGGCTGATAAAATTGAGGTGTCTTACTCTCAGAGCCCCAAGTTTTCTCTCATATTCTCCCTTCCTCTGATAAAGACTTTTTAGATAGACACGTTCATCCAGAATTCCTCTATGATATCTGTTATCACCTAAAAACGGCAATGTTGAACTGCACAATATAAACCATAACAAGTTTGCTTCATTCAGTGACAGATTCATTCTGATCACTTCTACTCACCGATGATGAGCAGATTTATAACATGAAAAAGAAAACAAAACACTTTCTTCCTACACCTATTCCTATACTATACACAAAAGAATTACAAGATTCATATCCTATTCCTATACCTACCTTCCTATATCTATTCTTCATTTAATTCCTCTCACTTTCCTATCGGTGTCTCCTCTCTTTTTCTCCCGTCCATCCAACTGTCCAGGTCATTATAAATCAGCTTGCCCATGCAAAATCTAGAGATCATTAGTCTCTCCCTTGCTTCAGCTTCTCATTGCTTTCTGTATTTGCTTCACTGACTTGCTTGAACATGCATGGATGTTCATAAGATATCTGAACATTCCTGAGATATCTGAACACAGAGGTTGTTTTCAAACTTGAAAGGTGATCCAGGATACAGATCTCATCATCTGAGTTTGTTAATATCTGCGGCCAAGTGGTTCCAATCACAAACTTGAGGACAGTTGGTCAACATGATTACATCTCTATTTTCAGTTCTGGGTATGAGAATGTTCCTGTCAACATTTTTTTTCCTCTGGATGCTAGTCCGCTTGAGAATTCAAACTCAGATATATCATCCTATTAGTCTCCCTGACATTTATCCCCACCCCCACTGCCCAATTCCAGTTTCATGTGAATTTAACACAGGTGCAGGCTCAGCCTTAACATAAGGGAGCAATTTTCTGATTCATTCCTACAAGACCCCAAGGGAAAGTAGGAACAAGATGTATCAAGGTAATATTGCATTGTTAAGAATTAAAGTAGCTTGCTTTTCTACTCAGGTAGGAACACTCATTCCAAAGGCTTTGATAAGTGAGTGAGGCCTGATTAAATGTGTTGTACCATTTACTAAAGCTTAAGCTGAGAAAATAGTTTTGAGGGAACATAGAATTAAAAGATGATTATTTTATGTTTTGTTTGGTCAATCTGCATTGTCATTTTCATTTCTATATGAGGCAGATGCAGCAGCAAAATAAGACAGTCAGTCACCCTAGCACACTACTCTGCCAGTCTTTTGCTGACAGATGTCATGTTGAAACATAGTTTTATTATTATTTATACAAATCCTTGGGCTTTATTAGTTCAGGGTACAGCAAACCTTCTCGATGAACTGTACCACTCTTCAATGCCTGGAAACAGAATGGAAGGGTAGCTAATTAGCGTGGTTCTTACATCACCCATGGAAATTCTTTACTTGCCCTCAGGATCCGGACTGCTGTGTCTGCTCAGTGCTGTTAAATATGACAAGGTCAGTAACCCTGTTTCTGTAACAATGAATGCTAACAAACTGGGGCCTCACATACATTGTCATTGTTTAACAGGGTCGGCTAGGTTGACCGAGAGCATTATGTATGTACATTGCCAAGAAGACCCCATCAGCAGTCACATATGTAATGTTATCATATTAGCATAAGTAGCAGAGCACCAGCCAGCCACAGTGGAAGCAAGTCCGATTAGCTCAAAGCTTCCACACCGACAGGGCAGCCTTCCCGAGCTTTGTACCATCGCATAGGCAACCTTATATTGGGAGACCGAGGCTCTAGGTTCACCTCTGCGAATTCCTCCCTGAGTAGATTCCAGAGCACCAAGAGTGAGGAGTCTGACCCGAGACCATGGAAAGTCTCTTTGTCCTTTCAAAACCGTGAAATGGAGACAGTCAGCGGGATAAATGCTTTGCCACTGTGAATTTCCAGAGATTTATTTTGAATACAATTTGTTTGTATTGAGTTTCTCTTTTTATTCCCCTGGCATTTGGTAGAGAAGTGGGAGGAAAAGAAAGATAAATTCTTAGTGAGTATGGTTACCTGAAGTGGCCTCTGTTAGAAACTTAGAAGCCTGTTATGAGTTGAATAAAGTTAGGACATGTGCCCCTCAGGCCATCCAACATCATTAGTGCTATAATACAATCTACTTATCACCCATTGAGAAACTGTCTTCTGAAATCCAGTGGGAGTTTGTAATTCTGGTGAAATAAGCACTCCAGTTAATTTTTGTACATCAAAACTGATCACTTCCAGTTAAGTTGATCTTTGGATTTCTTAAAACTTTGACCAGTGACTACCTCATAAAAAGTTTTTGTAGTTAAAAATTGCTTTTTAAAATCTGTCATAAAAAACAACTGTGAATGCTAAATACTGTACATATTACTATAAAACTAAAGAATTGCCTAAAAGAAGTCCATGTATTATTCTATAAATGTAAAATAATGTTGTTTTGGTGGAAAGAGGAAAAACAAGGATAGGAGAAAAACCATCTAATGGAAAAGTACTATGAAATGTAAATTGGCATATAAATAAAACAAAAAGTACGAAGGAGGGAGTGTTGCTTTTAAATCCACTTTAACTTAAAGAGCCTTCTATAAAACAAACAATTATTTTTAATGCAAATTATTCTAGTGTGACAGTATAACTTTCCTTTCCATATCCTGTTGGTTAAACTGCATATTTTCAACATTAATTTTTATATTAAATTGTAAATGTTTGTAATGGAGCCTTTTAAATTCTGATGCACTATTACGATTCTGTGGCAAAACATTTCTCAGATACACAATATCATTTTAAAATAAATCCCTCCACATGAATGTGGCTGCTGGTGTCCCTCAAAATTGATGATTTAAAGAGTGTGTTTCTTCAGGGTGGGAGCTAGTCAAGGGAATTTTTGACTGCTGATGCAAACGTTAGTAAGCAGTGCACTTGTTTGGTTAAGACTTTTAGCCTTGACCTCCAGCTTTAAACCCTTGTCCTTTATTAATCACGTGTTTCCTGAATCAAAGAGAATATTTTTGGAGCGGGAAAATTGTTCTGGGACTGAAGGAGTGTTATATACCAAACAGACATGCCCAGATGACAAATAACCCCTGCATGATAGCCAGGGTTCATCCAGCTGGTCGGCCTCGTATTATGTGATTGATGGTGTTGATGTTCTAAATAGGCCTAAGATGTGCCAAGTATAAGAGCCATAACAAAGTCCTTCAGATTTATACTGTAGATAGAAGGAGGAAGCTAGGAGGCATGTTCCCAGCACATGGCAATTCTAAAAATGGTGTCATGATTGCAAGTAACCTTGCAGGGTTTGTCTGGTTTCTTTCGAAGTTAAACAAAAACTATTTGCTGGTCAGGAATGAATAGGGTCACATAAGGTCTGTCTGAACTTTACGATTACTAAAATGTTTCTCTGTAACGGGACACCTTCTGAAGCTAGAATAACATTGGAATCCATTGTAGGGATCAATGCACTGACTTTTTTCTTTGCTTTTCGAGGCTTCTGAAAAAATAACAAAGATTCTGTGCTTTTAAAAATAGTAATATCGCAACATATATTGAAGTTGTTAAATATTTGAAGGAAAAAACTGTAAGTTATTTAGGCTAAATTTTATTCTCTCCACATTTAAAAAAGGGGATGACATTAAATCAAGAATAAGAATTCTATTTGCATACTTTTAAGATGTTTATAAACAGTTAAAAGCAGATTGTACATGAACAAAATTAAAAATTCATATTTGAGCCGGGCATGGTGCCTCACGCCTGTAATCCCAGCACTTGGGAGGCAGAGACAGGAGGATTGCTGAGTTCGAGGCTTGCCTGGGCACCATAGTGAGCTCAGGGCCAGCCTGAACTGCAAAGCGAGAGCCTGTCTAAAAAAAAAAAAAAAAAAAAAAACCCGCAAACAAAAAACTCATATTTGAGGTTTGGGGAATAATGATATATACTATTCTGAAATTTTTATAAAGCAGTTATTCTTGGGAACCTGTACAGCACTAAGAAACTAAATCCCAGAACTTTAGCTCTCAATCCTCACCTATATAAAGTTGCTTTTGTTCCAGTTTGGATCTTTTAAATAATAAGTCTGTAAAATGTGTTTCTGGGATTAATGTCAGCTTGGTGTTCAAGACAATTCTTTGCAGTTTCTTTGAGAAACTTCTTTCTACTCTTAGTAACAGAAATAAGTTGTATTCTCTGATGTATTTACACTCACCATAAAGACAGTTTGGCACAGGACACTGAGGACATTTCTTCCTTGAATCAATCACTGAAAGCATAGAACCTATCTTTCATAATAAGACAGGGCGTAGGGCCGGAGGGTTAGCTCAGTGGTTCCGGTGCCTGCCTTGCAAGCTCGAAGTCCTGAGTTCAATCCACAGTAACCACATATAATGCTGGGCGTGGAGACTCACACCCACCAACAATCAATACTGCATACCACAGTGCCAGGTGTGGTGGCTCACGCCTGTAATCCCAGCACTCGGGAGGCAGAGACAGGAGGATTGCTGAGTTCCACACTTGCCTGGGCTACATAGTGAGCTCAGAGCCAGCCTGAACTACAAAGCGAGACCCTGTCTCAAAAAAAAAAAAAAAAAAAAGACAGGGGGTAATATCAGATGTTTTGGTTTCTAGTTCAATCTTGTACTCATTCTGAGTGCCTTCCTTTTCTTTGTGTCAGTTTTCTCACTAACTGTTTTCTGCTGTATGTACCTTTGCTACCCTCAAGTTTTCTGGGGACAAGAAAAACCCCTCTTTCTAGAAATTTCAGTTCATCATTAAAAACACGCTTTCACTCTTAACCTTTACTGATTAGAGGACTTTTATAAATGAGAACACTAACAAAGTATAAAATTTGGTGAATGGACCAGAACAGTGCCATGGCTTACTGCGACAGAATTGTCAACTCACAACATCATATGAGGGCTTTTATTATCATTATTAATGTTAGATCTTCACTTCCTCATTAGGGATACATTTACCAGTCAGGGAATTCTGTTAGAATTTGTATTACTTAAAATAATATTTAATAATTTACAAACAGGTGTTACTATATCTAGAAACCTGAAGTTGATAAAAAACTGAACAAAAATTAAGAATGTCAAGTCATACTACCATTACATCCCTATGAATTTTGTTTCAACAATATTTGTCAAGAAGTGGATAAATGTGTTAAATAGACTAGGTAAGCAGCAATCATTTATTGCAAAATTAGAAATCAACCAAAAACATGGCACGTGTTGGAGGAACTGTTCCGTCCTCAAAAATCCTCAGCAGATAACTTTGGAATCACCTAATTTGCTGTGACTGGACTTTGATATGTTGGGGATATTATTCCTAATATAATAATGTGGCAAATTCTACAAGCTTACTAGTCCTCAGTATCACAGGAGAAACGTCCACAGTTTTATGGATAAAACACTGTTCCTCACTTAAAGAAATAAAAGAGAAATCATGCTCTAGTACAGTGTGTTAAACCTTAGTGTTTTAATTTCCTTTAGGCCTCTGGTTTTGTCTCAGCACACTGCTGTTTCTGCTATCATGAAAGTTATATCTATTGTTTTAAAGTGGTTTGTACTTAACCGTTCATCTTCACTGCATCTTTCCAGTTAGGAAATATCTGATTTCTTACATCAAGAGAGAAATACATAACAGCACCTTATTTTGATTCTTTTTCAGGTTTTACATAGCAAGTGTGGAGGACAGCTAAGGAGAAAGCTTGTGATCATATGACACAAAGCAATTGGCTGTGACCAGCGTCTCTCTAAAAGGTGTGTCCATGATGGCCAATTAGACACAGCAGCATAAATTCTGTACATGGGGTATGACCAACAGAAGAATTCTGCTCCAAGCTTTAGTCTCACTGGAGAAACCTAGTGTGTCTAAATTATTTTCAGATGATTTTTAATGGAGATGAAAGTGAAAATAAAGTCTCAAAACCCCTATGCTGTCCTTTGTGTAAAACAAAACAAAACAAATCCCATATCACTGGCAAGTTTGTGAGTTCAGTCATGGTTTCTCAGAGGGTAACTCATAGTTTCACCCACATGTAAATTTTTCTACCTCAATATAAGGATTTTGACTGCCATCATCTGAGGCTGCCCCGTTTAGATGTTTACATGCTCAACAGCAGGGGATTCTGCCATGAAGATCCACAAATGCCCGTCCTAAGGGGTGGGAACTACACTGGTGACAGAAAGTTATGAATAAGCATTTTCCTTTCAGTGAAACTGATTGCTCCAGGGCTCTTCATCACCAAGGAAGAGGTGAGACTCGTAGATGTGGTTACAGGGATATTCTGGAATCTGATGGGGTTTTTGCTCGGGTTTGATCTCTTGTCCCTATTGGAACTCCTTTCACTATGGATGGATTTTTTTTAGTCATTGAAACTGCAGCTGCTCTAGGTTCTTTTGAAGCAGAGATGATATATTTATAGTATTTTAAAGATGTTTGCTTCATCCAAACTTTCTCAAAAAACCCTGTCCGTGGTTACATAACAAGCTGGAGTACCTGCTCTGCATTAAAGTTTTCTCCGGACATCGCTGTAACCAGCTTCTTCTGTGCCCTTCCTGTACAAAGAGTAGGTTAGTGGTTAGTAAAACAAAACTAGAATTTCACAAACATTGTGATTCCACAGTGGCCCGTCATCATTTTATCATAGACTCTAGGCATGATATTTCCTCTGTATTACATTGGCGTGGACTGGCTATCACAGAACTCGTCAGTAACCCACAACAGGCTTGGCTTTATTTTGCTTAAATCTTGTAGTTGCGTCCAGTGGTGACGGGATGGGTTGGGCGGCCTCGCTCCCAAGGCCCTGGGAGATTCTCAGGACTCTACTTCCCACCATCCCCTCAAGCATCTTCCTCTCTTCCTGGTCTTACCTTTCCTCCCTTCCCCACTTCTGGTGACGGTAAGTACACATCGTCCCCCCGGAGACTCTGTACTACTGTTCCAAAGGGCCTAAGTGCTATTCTGTCTGTCTGTCTACCTGTCTGTCTGAAATAGTTAATACAGGAGTATTAACACCCTGGTTTTTATATAGCCGTTGAAAGACGCCTGCTGTGCACAAGATTCCGCCAGCCTGGACCTGACTTGGACGCAGAGCTTGGCAGCTGCCTGCAGAACACAGCAGCGCTCTGAGATAGACGGTGAACTCCGTCACCCAACGGGGCCTGATTTCTGTGATTCGGGATGTGCCTTTTAAAGGCTCTTCATCCACCCGCAAATCTTCCTTTCACTCATCCACTTGTTTGGATTCACAAGATAGCACTTGGCACAGAGCGCCGCATTCTCTAATAAGGTTTTATTCTTCTCTGTCAGCCGCCCTCTCTTTAATTCCCTGCATGTGGTGAGCTTGCTTCAAGCCCCTTGACTGTGTAGCCCGAGCCCACATGCCCATATCTTTGTGTCCCATTTCACCATTATCACTCCAGAGAGATTTTCTTTGTAATCTTGTTCATCTCCGCAGACTCGCCCTTTGTAATGGTCTGTATTAATATCTTTTCCTTTCTATAGCATCCTGTAGGGTTTTCAAAACCTTCTGATTTTTAGCTTTTCTTTTGTGATTTTCTTATGGTTCCATTCTGCGCTTGTTTAGATACTTCCAACCTGATTGACACACCTGTCAGGATCATTTCTTCAGCGCGCTTCTGTTCCATTTCTAGGATTTATTTCAGCGGTTTCGTGTGGTTTATTCATCCTCCTTGACTGTCTCTACAATCCAGACTACTGTCAATAATGAGTGTCACTTTCTAGTACAAGTCTCGCAGCTGCCACGGAGCTTGAGAACGCTTGGAAAGGCTTGAGAATTTTGGGTTCCTAAACCTTTATTTATATGAATTCACAAGAGTTTCCCCTCTCTGTGGAGAACAGACTTCTCTTGTCTTCATGAGCGCTAAAGACCAGTTGCTTTCCACACTGTTTTAATTTTTCTTGTGTCCTAACCTTTGCTTCATTCTAGTTTGCACCTGTATATACTGATGTATTAGTTTGTATCTATATATGTTATTATATTAGTGTACAATCTACTAATATATCAATTTTTTGGCTCCTATTTTAATTCTACTCACTCTACCTCTTGGTAAGATTTTAAATAAGCTTCATGGGTGATAATTATTTTTCTTCCTCTAAAGTATAATGCCTCCTCTCAACATAATTCTTGTTTATTCAGATAGGTTAGTTAGCCTGTGCCATACACCTAAGTATCCTTTGTCTTGTGTTGTAAGCATCAAATTCTAGATATGTAGCTTCACAGTTTTCTAATTTAAGGAGGGAACTAAAGGAAATTTTATTTTACTTTGAGTTTATGGGAGATAATTATTTTCAAATAATTTTGTGACTTTCCTGAGACTTTAGCCCATTAATCATTATTGAGAGTCATTGGAAACTCATTTTGAATTATATGTGTTTAGAGACATTACCATGCTTTTTCAGTCTTTCTCCCTATAAAGTAAACATGTCTGTACTCTGTACCTTTTTTTAAGAGGATAAAATAAATAATTAGTAAATTGTTCTTTTCCCTAAACCCTCTCCAATTTACTTATGCAAGTTGAACATCTCTTATTTGAAATGTTTTGGACAGGATGTTGTTTGGATTTTAGGTTTTTTAAAAAAAATTTTAGAACTTCTTTGCATAATCTGAATGGGATGTGTCTTGAGGATTGGACCCAAGTCTAATTACCAAAGTCATTCATGTTTTGTGTACTTCTTATAACACAAAAACTGAATTTCATACACTATTTTCAGTGCGCTCACGTTTTAGTCATAACCCATCCTATATGTTGAGAAGTGGGGTTTTGCACTTGTGCCATCATGTTGGTGGCTCAAAGTCTCAGATCTTGGTACATTTTTTGATTCGAGGTTTTCTGATGAGTAATCACTTGATTATTAAAAACCAAAATCCTCAACTGCAAACTCTGGTCTTTGGGGACTTTTGAGAGCTGCCTGAATAAGCCAATATAGAATGAGAGCCCACAGGTCCGCCCCGTACACTAAGCTCTCCCTCAGTACAACTCTGTCTAGAGCAATGATCTCCAAAGAGTCATTACTTTGCCAAATGGCCTCGGAGGACACCGTCCTTCACAGCTCCATGCTATTAACCAAGTCATACTGACCTTTACAACCAGCCACTGAGTGAGTGGTTGATGTAATATGATAGAATCTTCAAATAGAAGCTTTTAGAAAAAGACTTCTGTGGTCCTTGAAGGAGCACATGAACCAACATTTTTATAAGAAGTGAATGTGGGATCAACCTCTTTTCTAATAAACTCCAGTTAAATTAATTTAATCATTCTGCTTCCACAGTTAGATCCTGATTTGTAGACAATTCTTATGATTTTACTTAAGTTCTGTCTGCTTTGCTAATTTGTAAGGGAAAAGATGAAGTTTAGTGAAAACTGAGGATATAAAAATATATTCCTAGTTCTACTTTTAAAAGAAAGACAATAAAATGTAGCTGTAGGTTCTAACAGGTTGTAAGTTAAGGAAATTGGTAAAAATCCATTTTTTTTTTTTTTTGAGACAGGGTCTCGCTTTGTAGTTCAGGCTGGCTCTGAGCTCACTACATAGCCCAGGCAAGCCTCGAACTCAGCAATCCTCCTGTCTCTGCCTCCCGAGTGCTGGAATGACAGGCATGAGCCACCACACCCGGCACTATGGTATGTGGTATTGATGGCTGATGGGTGTGAGTCTCCACGCCCAGCATTGCATGTGGTTACCGGGGGATCGAACTCAGGACCTTGTGCTTGTGAGGCAGGTGCCAGAACCTCTGAGCTAACCCTCCAGCCCAAAAATCCATATTTTTGGAGTAACAAAAATGGCAAAGTAGCAATCAGCAAAAGTCAGCCTCTCTGAAACCCAGAATTCAGGTACCTAAAAAAGAACAACTTGGTGAAGAGGAAAAGATGTAGTTTTCCAGAAATTGGGAAAGAGCTGACAGGAAAATTAGAAGCTTACAATGAAGTCAGAGAAATGGATGCAATGCAGAGAAAGCAAGGAAGCAGTCCAGAAGTTCAGGCTGTCTCCTATGAAAGGAAACATGTTCCACAGACATAAAATAATCTCCCATGTTTGGTGGCTCCAGGAAGAGGTGCCAGCACGGGCTGCTGGTTTTGACCACAGCTGCTGTCAACTACAAAAGCAGTGCGGGGATCCCTTCCAAGATGACTCTCCCTCACCTGCCCCCCCTTAAATCTTTATAGTACAACCATGAAGCTTCGTTAATCTTTAGAGTGTTAATTTTATGTTAATATTGCTAGTTTATTTTGTTTTAGTGGAACAGCATTTAGTAGCTATTTATTGTATATCTATCTACCATCTATCTATCTATCTATCTATCTATCTATCTATCTATCTATCTATCTATCTGCCCATTTATACACAGTGCAGCACCATTCTACCACAAAAGGTTAAATTTGAATCATTTGTAAGAAAATAGATGCTCCTTGAGACAAAAATGTCATGTGAAATAAATCAGACACATACCCTTAAATACCATGCATTTCTTTTATATAGGAAATTCAGAATAGAAATAAATTATAGACCTTAAAGAAAGACAGATAATTGGAAAGGAGGTAAGGAAAAAGATCTTTTCATAAAAAGAAGAGGACCAAGAGGCAGAGGAATGGAAGGAGAATATGATTAATTCAGATGTGTTATGTACATGTACCGACAACCCATGAGGAATGTGGTCATTTTGTCCTACAAACTTACTAATTAACAGAAAAGAAAATGCTCTTTAAACATGCACATCTTTGTTTGAAACTTTCCTCTACCTCTACATTACATGTAAAATTTTCAGTTCTTCATAAAACCAAGAAAGTAAAAAACATTTTATAGCAATGATATTTTGCTAAAAGAAATTCTAAGGCCAGGGATAAAGCTCTGTAATGGTCTGCCTACCTGGAAAGCTCAAAGTCAAAAGTTCAATTCCCAGTTTTAAAAAAATCTAAAGTTCTTTTTAAAATAACACTTATAATAGTATTAAATTCAATTTTCTGCCTAGTTTTGCGTAGGATCACTCATTTTCAACCAGGAAGGAGCACACCCCAACTAATCTTGGGGGTTCTCTGTGTTTTACCTGCTCTTACCTTATTCTGTAAATTTGAAAATTTACATATTGCACCTTTTTATTAATTATTTTTATTGATAGTGACATTGGGTTTCAAATTCCTGGTAGTGCTGTGGATAATGCTTTTGCAAAGATTTTCTATCAAACTTCCCGGTTAGATTAAAGAAGGAAGTGACGTGAATCCCTTAAACACCAATTTAGGGTCGTCTTAAAAGGAGAAAGAACAGTAATAACACACCAATTGTAGTCAATATAACAAACATTGTCACATAAAAAAAACTGATTGTAGCAGGGAATTAGTCTTTTTGGCAAAGGCTGCTGTTGTCACTACTGAAATCCTATCAGATGCTGTGCTACAAATCCTACAGGAGCTGATTTATCTCCACGGATTTAATAACAGCTTTGATTTTTGACTACGGGAGAAAAGGAGAGGTGGTGCTGGTGTGGGCAGGTCCAGTTACGACACTGAAGTTTCCCCATGATCCCATATTCATTAAACTCCTTCCTGGGCTGCAGTGCACTTTTATAACCCTTTGAATAGGGATCTTAAAATGAGTCCTACAGAGACTTCCCTGGACACTCAGCACAGCGCCGCCATGCATGGCATTTTGATCATGGACTTTGCTACTAGGAGCCTATGAAGGTGCCACACTACGGCATCCATCTTTGCCCTTTTCCTCGCTTCAGTAAGCTTCTCTGAAATTAACAGGGACACTATACTCTTAGGGTTAAAAGGAACCACTTTACTTGGGAATATTAATTCCAAAACTCTAAAACACTGTATACCAATTCCCCGGGTCCTGGTGACCCGACCTAATAAATATTTCAGATTTCTCTAGTTCATGCAGATTATCATATTCATGAGCTCCTTCCTACAAAAATAAAAGGCATTAAAGTGAATACATGGAGGACTTACTACGTAATTGAGGAGACAAAACAGAGTCAGTCTTGCTCCTTTCTTGCATTGATGTCGTGCTTTGCCTATTTCAAAGTGTTCTATCATTTAGCTGGACTGTATTTTTCTCTACAGTTACGGTGCAGTGTTATCAGGGGCAACAAGTTAACCCTAGAACTGAGGAATCAGAAGTATTAATGACTTGCAAAGTTAACTTCTTATATAAATGTAGACACAAAATCCTGGACAAAATTTTAGCAGATCAAATCTCTTACTATTTAAAAAGAATGAAGTACTACAAATAAGTGAGTTTCAATCTGGTAATACAAGATGGTTTAATGATCACTGAGATCTATCATACTGACAGTTCAAGGAAGGAAAACCTCCTGACTGTATCAAGTGATGCAGAAAAATCTTCTGACAAAACTCAACATCCGTTCATGATAAAGTCTTTCTGCAAGTAGGGAACACAGGGAAATTTCTGCCACCCGATGAAAGGGCTCTTGAAAAACAATAGCTAACATATTTGATGATAAAAGATTGAATGTTTTTTCACTAAGAACAAGAACAAGGCAAGGACATAGTTTTCTCCACTCACCATTTGTACTGCCTTGTAATAAAGCAAGAAAAAAGAAGAGCCAAAAAGAGGTTAAAGTTGTTCCTATTTCAAGAGGCCACGATCATCTGTGTAGAAAACTCATAGAACTGAAGAGTTATCTTAGCAAACATGCAGGGCACAAGCACAATACACAAAACATCTATTCTGTACTCAGCAACAAAAAAACAATTAAGACTAAATTTTTAATATATGGTAATATCTCGGTCCTTAAATGCTTCTGTTGAAAACAGTTTGGTTCACAAACAAAAGCCTTGGGCAGAATTTTGCTCCCGTTGGCAGACTCCACATTAGATAACAAGTACAACCATGACCATTGTGCCCACAAACACAAATGCACCATCTCTGCCAACCTTAAAAAACGTTAAGTTCATAAACTGAGGCACCGGCGTATATGGGTAGTATGGTATTTATTCCTCTTTTAAGAATTGGGTTCAGCTACTCTAGATGCTTTGTTTTTCCAAATAGGTTTTATTTTTGAAATTATTATCGGGACACATTTGTAGTGAATCATGATTACATTTATAGTGGGGAGCTGGTACCTGTACATTGCATTTCTAGAATGAATTTTTTCCCAATTTGGATAAAACTGTACTAGAATTTTGTTTGGAATTTCATTAAATCTCTAGATTTGTTTGGGATCATGTGATTTTGTCAATATATTAACTTTCATAATATGCTTTTATATTTATTTAGGTCTTAGGTTCTCTCATCAGCTTTCAGTAATGTTTGCATATTATGTTGCCATGTTTGGTAGGTTTCTCCCTAAGTATTTCATTTTTCAGACCTATAGTATATATATTAGAAAGTGAAATTAACAATACCCATTCTTCACAAATTAACCTAAAGGTGTAATAAAATTCCAATCAAAATTCCCAAACACTTTTGACCTAAAAATAAATAGCTGATCTAAAATTCGTTTGAGATGGTAACTGGAGCACCATCTCCTGGGACTATTAATCCTCATACTCCAAATCAAACTTGCTGCTTTTGGACCTTCTGCACAGCTATTATTGTAGAACAGGCTATCTATGCTTCCGTAGATTTGATTGATTCTTTTCCTAATCAGTTACTGCTATAAAAATACTATATAACCATGATGTTTCATAGCAAACATGCCAAAAATTTCAGTGGAAACAATTATTTACTTTTCTTCATATTTCAGGGTATGGGTTACATTCAAGACTGTCCCAGGTATCCTTCACTCAGTTCCAGCAGCTGGTTGTGACATGCTCTTCGTGGACAAGAGATGTGGACTCCAGAAAAAAAAGAGACAGGAGGAGAAGGGGCAGAGGGAGAAGAGGAGAGTTAGGAGGGTGAGAAATCAAGCCAAAGGAGCACAGTTAAAGCCTTTGCTCATGTTGTATTCATGAAAGTTCTATTAGCCAAAGCAAATCACATACCTTATCCAATCAACATCAAAGAAGTAATGGAAAACATTTCACCTCCTCTAGTGTAAGGTAATATAGTCATTTGGAAAGGGCATGGATATAGCTATTCTTTTCTATTGTTTCTTTTCTCTTTTTTTCGGTTGTCAGTAGGCAGGTGAAAAATAAGAAACAATAATCCAATCTACAGATGACTCTCTGAACTTCTGGAGAATACTCTAGATACTTCCTAGGAGAGAATGCATGGTAGACAAACTTTCTGAATTGTAAGTGTCTGAAAGTGTCTTTATGATACCTTCATACCTGACAAAGAAACTAAAGACCCTTGCTCCGTTGTCTTCTGGCATCCAGAGTTGCTAATGAGAAATTTTTTTTCAGGCTACACATTGTCATTTAGACGGCTCTTTCTTTTCCAATAATCCTTTTAGTTTGTTATTCTAAATTGTCTACATTATATAGACATAAATAATTTTCCTTTATTGTCCCAGATGTGCAGTGGGCCCTTTCAAACTGATACTGTAGTGTACAAAATTTTAATAGATCTGTCTTTTTGTCATATATCTTATGACTAACATCCTTCTTATTTGGTCAAAATATGGAGATTGGAGTTCTCCATTCTTCAAATTTCCTCTGTCTGTCTGTCTGTCTGTCTGTCTATCTATCTATCTATCTACCTATCTATCTACCTATCTATCTATCATCTATCTATCGGTTATTGCCTGTATCTAAAATGTCCCCTTAAAGCCTCATGAGCTTATAGGTGGGGCTCTTTGGAGGTGGCTGGATCTAGGTTTGTAAATGTGGGTCAAAAGTGTGATGCTGGGATTGTGGGTGTGTGGATTAGTTCATTAATTGATTTAGTATAGTTCTTGGTGTGAATAATGGCGGCCCCATTCTAGGTATGGGTGGCACCAATCAACAGGCTTGCAGTCTCACTGGAATTTAAGGAAAAAGGAAGAAGAATGCTGCTGCTTCTGCTGCTGTTTACTGCTCACTGCCTTCTTGCCATGGACTGCTTCTCCTCTGCCATGCCCCTTTGCCATGCTACCCTGCTTATGGCTTGAAATCTCTTCAAACTGTGAGCCAAAGTAAACTTTGCCTCTTTTGTGCATGCCTGGTGTTTAGTCTTAGCAACAAGATCAGTAACTAAGACACTACCTGTGATAGATCACATCCTTCTCCAGTTGTTTCATCACTGTATTAGTCAGTTTTCCCATTGCTGAACACAGATCCAGCACACCTCCACAGTCCACCCAGACACAGCCCAAAATGCGCTCCACCTTCCCAAGTGGAGCTCAGAGCCAATCACTCTGCTGAACTTCCACAGCTACTGTTCCATCCTCCAGAATTTTTCAAATTTCCTCGTTTAGTAATGGTCCTTATCAAATTCTCTTGTGGAGTTAAAAGATTTAAACTATTTTTATTTTTATTTTATTGGTGTCACATGAAGAAGTAGTAAAAATGTTCAACCTAGGTCATCATGGTAAAGTGAAGAGTTCACTATTTCATTTTTGTTTATAAAGTGCTTGACTGTATCAGAAAATAGAATATTTTTAAGACTATATGACTAACTTGGCTATGTTACCATGTAAATAAGACTATATGACTAACTTGGCTATGCCACCATCTAGATTTTCAAAGTTACTCTATTTGCATATTATTGCAAAATAACTTGAAATGTTACCAAAGAACACTAGTTTCTCAAAAGCACTACACACAACAGAAATTTTTACAATGATGGAAATGTTATCTGTGTTACTTAACACAGTAGTCACATGTGGCTACTGAACACTTAAAATATGGCTAGTGCTACTAATGAAAATGAAATCTTCAAAATTAAAAAAAATATATTTTCAGGCATAAAACTATTGTGTAAAGAAAATTGTATCTATAAGATGTGTACATGATAAATCTAACAAGATGTACAATCAGGTATTTCAAAGGCACATGCTATGCAGGTATAAGGGTGACAAATTCCCTCATCTTTGCCATTGTGTGATAACACACCATATGGACAAAGACGCCAACTGAAGTGAGGACAAAGCCCTAACTGCCTGACTACCACTCGTTAAACATGTTTAAAACAATGACAGAAATCATATCATAGAAGTTTGATGCCCCCAAAAGCACAGAATTTAACTCCGGTGTAGAAGTTCTAAGTAACAAAAGTTACTCCGGTCATGTTATGCTTCCTGAAAAGATTTAAATGCATTTGTTTTAGCTCCTTATGCACAGATAAGTGGTTTTGATTGTTTTTTAACTTTGCAGTTTTTGGCTTACTCACGTCAAAATGGGTGGTGACTGGGGAGATCTGGGTGCTTGGAAAATTAATGTTCCTTTGAACAGACATTTCTGCTTGGGAATTTAAGACTGTAGCAGCCACAGGCTAATCCCATGGAGAAATGATTTGGAGAATACACATTCTAGGAAAAAGGGAGGGAATATATGGTTGAGAACCAGTCTGAAATGTCTATATGCTTTAAATTCCTCTGAATCAAGACATGACCAAGGTGCAAAGTACCACTTCTCCATACTTTAAAAAACAGATGCACAGAGAAACAGTAAAAGCAATAAAATAATCTCAATTAGAGTCAATGAAAATAAAGTTCTGGGTTAACACACAGTGAGTCAAGAAAGTAACAAAAACTTCTTGCCAAGATGTCATGATCCCCGTTCAGCTTTTCCATTCTAAATCCTTATTTTCTGTTTATAAACTACTCCGAAATGTTCCTTTTGACCTTTGAGTCTGATATTTCTCTAGCTTCATCTCAATCCAAAGGCGAATTTATTTGCAATTTGAACTAAATCTGTTCAGTTATTTCAGTTACTTGAGTTCGAAGAAAATACCTGCTTTGTGCTTTCAGAAATTGTTCAGATTTTTTTTCTATCTTCAAATAGCTTAAAAATGACTTTGTTTTGAAGCTGTAGGTTTGGCACGACTGCAGTGAAGATTCAATTCAAAAAGAGTGGGTTAAAAAATTTGTATTGAAGAATCAGAAATGGTACAGTTCCGCAGTCCGTAATTAGGTGGAGGCAAATGCTCTCTCCACCACGACCCTACGTGCGTGCGACAACAGTCACAAGGTGAGCCTCACTCAGGGAAGGTCAAACTGTACCCAACCTATCCATGTAAAGTGCATTTCTGACTTTTTTTTTTTTTTTTTTTGAGACAGGGTCTTGCTTTGTAGCTCAGGCTGGCTCTGAGCTCACTATGTAGCCCAGGCAAGCCTCAAACTCAGCAATCCTCCTGCCTCTGCCTCCCGAGTGCTGGGATGACAGGCATGAGCCACCACGCCCGGCACTGTGGTATGTGGTGTTGATTGCTGGTGGGCGTGAGTCACCACGCCCAGCATTGTACGTGGTTATCGGGGGTTGAACTCGGGACCTTGCACTTGAGAGGCAGGCACCGGAACCACTGAGCTAAATCTCTGGCCTTGCATTTCTGACTTTTAAAGGCATGAAATATGATTAAAGAGCTCTACCTTCCAAGCTCATGAAGGGAGCACTCTCATGTATATATTAATGTATAAAGAACAGATGAAAAAGCATATGCACAGACACATTTTTGTGATGCGCTAGAACTTGAACATGTGATGCAGAGTTGCTGCAGGATGCCAGCTCAGGTGCTCTGACTTTCCTGTGGGACTGAAGCTTAGTTCTGTGTGCTAATGCTGCAGCTGTGGAAACGGATAAGGCAGAGACTCCCCCTTGGCAAATGCTGATCTTCTTAAAATAGCCTATCACACTCTTTGCTAGAAAAAGGACTCCTTTGCTAAGTAAAGGTCCAGAATGAAAGGTTAGATATCAGTGGTGAAAAAGTCAGGGAAGACACTTCTCCAAATCAGTTATTTGGAATTTTGAGTGAATCTAACAAAACGCAAGACTTAATCTTGCCCTACCCAAAAAAACACCCAGTATTTTTCAGCACATGCTGTGTGGTGAGATCAAAGCTAGGTAGTTAGGCTGCTTCTCACTGTGGTGGAAAATATAGATCTTGTGGTAATTGCAGAATTTATCAAATCCTTGGCAAATCAGAATAATTGGAGAATACAGTCAGCCTTCCATATCCCTGGGTTCCATATCCACAAATTCAACCAACCATGGACCAAACATATTTGTAAAAAAATAAAAATAAAAATAACTATTGAACTGTGTGAACTCTTTTTCCTCTATCACTGTTCCCTGAGAATAATAGTTTAGCAACTATTTCCATAGCAGTTACATTGTACAGGGTGTCATAAATAATCTGGAGATGGTTTAAATGGGAACATGTGTATAGGCTCTATGCAAATCCATGAGTATCCATGGGTTCTGGTATCCATAGAGGTCCTAAAACCAATCCTCCAACTCTACAGAGGGACAAATGCATTCCTGATGAAATCTGAGTTCAAGTTTTGACTTTTTCACAGTTTATGTGTGTATTAAAGTGACTTCTTAAAACTTTACAACGAGGTCACTAATGAAGTGAGGCTTTGAGCTGAGACACAGAGCCCGCACTACGGAGTGCACTGTGCACTGTGGAGCAGCCATGCGCACAGATGGTACTGATTTTCATTTCCTGTGAAGCTGAATCAACATGTTGTGGCTAATGTCTCTGTAATTTAATGTATTGAATAAAACTTACCATTGCTCTCTCCTTGGGGATGAAAGGTCTGACTTGGCTGTGGTGTCCTTGCGTTCTAAAACCACAACAGACATATTTAACAATCTTTTGTTATTAAAACTCAACCTAAGAAAATGTCTCCTGTCTCTTAAATAAAGAGAGATACATTTTCAATTCATTAATGTTTTTTCTATCATGGTAGAAGAAAGCCAGCATACATAAAAGTTTCTTAGACTGATGAATTTTGCAGGTAACGTTCAAGTAGGTGCCGATATCATGGCCTGTCCACAAAGTGACTGGAAGGATATATGGAAAGAACTAACAAGCGAAGGCGTCTGTACCAAATAAGATGACGGACCCCCCCCCCGTGCCAACCAGAAGCAGCACGGAGGGAAAGGGGCCTCGCTCCCCGTGTCCCTCTGCCGTGACTCTCCCTCGATTGCCTCCCAGGATGACCAGGGATCTGGTTCAGCTCGCCGAGCGCCTGAGGCCTCCAACTCCAACTCCCCATCGCACTTTGCTACGGGTCTCTCTAACCTCTGTTTCCACATCTGTTAGAAAAGGAAATAATTCCCCCCAGGATGTTTTTCTTTTCCTTTACTGAGTTTATTGCTACATTCCCAATCCACATGATGATTCTCAACATTGAGAATTTGTACCTGTAGATGATGTATCTTTTTTTTTTTTTTTTTTGAGACAGGGTCTCACTTTGTTGTTCAGGCTGGTCCTGACCTGACTATGTAGCCCAGGCAAGCCTCGAACTCACAGCAATCCTCCTGCCTCTGCCTCCTGAGTGTGGGGATTACAGGTGTGAGCCACCATGCCTGGCACCATGATGTGTGGTACTGATTGCTTGGATTACGGGAATTTTGTGGTATGTAGTGCCGGATATCGAACTCAGGACCTTATGCTTGCAAGGCAGACACTGCCAACCACTGAGCTAAATCCCTGGCCCTAGATCATGTCTCTTGACTTTCATTTTCTCTCCGTTGTCCTTCCTATAATCACCCACCCCCATCATACATAAGCTGTGTCTCCATGTTTTTTTTTTTTTACCATCAAATTTTTTCTTTCCTTTCTTTACTTTTCCCTACCTCCCTTTTCCTTTTCCCTTTGAACATTTTCTTCCTATTTCACAATACTTCTTATACATTCTGGAGCTCATTTACACCTTCAGTTTCTCATATTAAAGAAACGATGCAAAAACTGTATCCTATTTATTTCACTTACGAGTATGGCCTTAAGGTGCATCCATTTAAGTATAAATGTCTCTAATTTATTACTCTTTATGACTAATACTCCATTTTAATAAAAAACACATCTCTATCCAGTCTTCAGTTGATGAGCATTTGGGCCCATTCCAAGATTTAGCTATTACAAATTGTACAGATGTCATAAAATGTGAAAACTCTTAGGAAAGTGTAAGGGAAGTACAAATATAGATGACAACTTGAAAAGTATTGTCTTTTTTTTTAATCATTGTTCTGTAGTCTTTGAGGCACCTCTGCAAAATGACATGCTTTTCCAAACTTCCTTGAATTTACTTAGGTAGGGATTCCGTTAATCCGGCCACAGAAACTTAGAATAATGTGTGAATAAGTGACGATTTTTTTTAAGGGTGCCAGAATTAGCCAAGTCAAATGACAACGTACGGGAACGTGATGTGCTGTGTTATTCCACAGCGTGGACGCACACCGGGAAGAGTTTGCCTCTGCACTGAGTCTCTCCCGCAAGTCTCCCAAGCCAGTGTCTTCCGAGGGATATTATGATTCAAACTTTGGAAATGATTTTGGAGGAAAGGTACGAATGTTTGAGGGGCTCAAGTAGCTCAGGACACAGAAGGGTACAGAGGGGCTCCGAATGTTGCTAGAGACTGTGTGTCTCTGCCAGGGGCTGATTAAATGTAAACGAAGAGCATGAGCATATGGATTTTTGTATAATTTCCAGGCTACGGTTTTTTTATTGTCACGTGACTACAAGATGGGACCACATTGGTCACGGTTCCTTGTCAGCGTTTGTTTAACAGTAAATAAATGCTAGATAATACAGTGCGGTAATCATTTTTATGCATTATCTCATTGCATTCTGTGAAGAAACTCCAATCTTATAGCACACAGAGTTGTAGTTGTAGCCACTTGTATACATGAGGAAAGGATCTGCCATAGTTATACAACCAGTAAGTCAAAGCCAGGCTCTGAGAGTCAGAGGAAGAGATCTTTGTCGCGGAAATCAAACAGCTGTGACCAAAGATGGCAGAGGGAGAAGACAAGATTTTAATTTCTTTTCACTACTCAGACTGTCTCCTCCAGTTCAGAAAATTCACCCGGCCTTAGCTTTCATTTCTGAAGGTGAGGAATACCGTTGCTATTTACAGTACTATTAAAGCACTGGACAAAGGTTCATTCCATTACAAACAGCTTTTAATTTAGTAATCAGAAGGAATATGGGACCAGCACCTATGTTTCCTACAGTTGAGAAAAGGAAACCTGCGTGAAACTTTTGGCAATACTTAAAGCAGAAACGTTTCCTGTTACTGGGAGGAGTGATTTTGAAAAGTGGCAGATTGATTCATATGCAATCCCAAGTTTATACATAGCAATTAAATAGGTGGCCAGATCTGGTGTTTCTCTGTTATCAAAAATTGAAAAATTCTTTTTACTGAAAATTCTAGTCAAAGAAATTATTACATGGAATTCTATCAGAGTAAAATAAAGTTACCAGGTAGCTGAATTTTACATCCTCTGCTGGGTAGAAGGCAACTCTGTCTTTGGGTTTCTAACAGCCTCCAGTACTTGAGTTGCCTGGACAGGGGGCAGCTGATGAAAGGGCCAGGCGTGGGCAGCCAGTGAACGGCCACACATCCGTGCATGTGTATCTTTCCCAAAACAGTGTGATTTAGCTCGCTACTAACAGCTCCTTTTGAAAGACAGAGAAATTCTTCCGTTCCCTGTATAAATTCTCAAGGTCCCCACAGTGACATTTTGTCTCTTTTGTATTATTCTGAAACAAGCTCTGGATTTCTGGAAGCCCTTTCTCTTGTGTCCAAGGCTTCCTGCCACAAGTCTGCTGTTTCCTCTTTTCTTCATATTGTGTTTTGAGCTGGGTTCTGACTCCCACCTGTACCTTATTCACTGAGTTAGAGACTCACTTTCTGTGTGAGAACCAAGGGTCTATTTTAGAGAGCTGAGGCAAATCCTTTCTTTTGACCTAAGAAAATTACACAGCAGTCAAACAACCATTTTCTTATTTGTAAAATGAGAATAATAATAGCTTATGATCATCATTTTCACAGATTAACTCATTTTTCTTTATTGTCTGTGTATTATGCCTCCATGATACTAAAATATTCCTTGCCTCAAAATTTACAGTACCAGCGGGCTGGAGGGTTGGCTCAGTGGTTCTGGTGCCTGCCTCGCAAGCACAAGGTCCTGAGTTCAATCCCCGGTAACCACATACAGTGCTGGGTGTGGAGACTCACGCCCACCAGCAATCAATGCCACATACCACAGTGCCAGGCGTGGTAGCTCACGCCTGTAATCCCAGCACTCGGGAGGCAGAGGCAGGAGGATTGCTGAATTCGAGGCTTGCCTGGGCTACATAGTGAGCTCAGAGCCAGCCTGAACTACAAAGTGAGACCCTGTCTCAAAAAAAAAAAATTTACAGTACCAGGTATTGTTCCACTCCTCTACCTATAATGTTATACACTTCTTTCATTGAAGAATGTACAAAATTTAAATGTTACATGGTGAATGGGCTTTCCTATACTTTCACCTGAGTTTTCATTGATTTTAATTTAGTCTACCAGACTAAATTACTCAATGGGGTAGGCATGTCCAGTTATATCTTAATCAGAATAGGTACAAATATTAAAACATTATACACATATTTAAGTCCAGACCTTAGTCATTGTGGGCAGGGAAGTGGCAGGAATTAGGTAACACTGGGAGACCCCAAGAACAGTCAAGACAGAACACGTGGTGTCAGGCGGGTATTTACACAGCAGAAGGGGGAGAGAGCCGCAGTGAGCCCTTCTTTACCTACTAGCCTCTCCATAGATAGTCCTGGCATGGGGAACAACATCAACAGTAGTGGTAGCAATAATTAATATTTCCTGAACAATGGTTACTGTATGCTTGGCAACTGCAAAGATAGTACACTGACGTGGGTCAAGTTTTCTGTGGGTGATTTCACTTCACTCTCCCCACAGCTCAGGGATAGAAGTAATGTTACTACACACATGAAGCTGTGAGAGGTAAAGAATAGAAACAACCTGTTCATGTCACATTGTTAATAGAGTCTTTAAATTTCAAAAGCGTTTTCATTCAGAAATACAAAGTGATATTTGTCAGGCTATATGTTTTAATTGAAGAGCCTGCAAATGTGGTCATTGTAAGGTTTGGTAGGTCAAGGGGGTAAGTGTTTTACACTTTCACAAGCAGATTTTGCAAGCAGAAATACACCAGCGTCCTACTTCAAGGCCTACCAACCCCTGTTGGCGACCTGTATTGGAATAAAAACACAAATCTAGCCTCATTCTCTTTACTTCAGATGTTCCTAGAAAATCTTCTTGCACAAAATAAGTAAGTAATTTTGTTCTTAAAATTTCAGAACGGTAGCAGAGTGAGTAATGTTTCCTTCAAGGATCAGAAATGCGAAAGGAAACATCTAAGAAGTCACACGTGTTGGAGGCAGACTTCACATCCGGGTTCTAGCTGCGGTTCACTGGCTGAGACTCGTTAGCTAAGAGCTGAGCTCAGCGGCAGCACGCGGAGCTCATCAGCATCCCAGGTGTCATCTGGGCCCGAGGTCGCAGAATTGCCACTGGCTGATCACGGCTGCCGCATACAGTCTCTGCGGTCCTCCCTGGAGGACTGCTCAGCGCAGACGCAGTGGCCCAGAGTCCTCGCCAAGAGCGAGCCCTGTACCATTTCGAAACAGTCACGTTTGGAGGCGCTGGGCAGGCTTGGTTTGGGAGTGACACTAACTCGAACTACTGCAGAGGGCGTTCCTCCCAGTGTAAGGCTTTGAAAGCAGCTGTTAGGACCCTGCTAAAAGATCTACAAGTCAGAGGACAGTTCCATTAAATTAGAATTTCCTTTTTCCTGCCACAAAATAACAAAATTTCAGTATTGTACTTGTCAGTGAAAGAAAGTGGTTAGGTTCTTTAAATAATACTGTTAAAAATGATGAAAAGTTTCCTTCATTAAACTCTGTGAAGTTTGTGATGATTATCAAGAATTTATTTTAAAATTTTGATGAATTATATATAACCAAAATTCAAAAGAAAAACCCGGTTAAACACGTAAAATCTTTTGCTTAGATATTTTCTACTTAATATTTTAATGGAGAGCTGGGGATGTAGCTTGGAGGTCCAGTGTCTGCCTGGCAAGTGGGAGGCCCTGGGTTCCATTCTTGGTGCCAAAGAAAGAAAAAAAAGAAAGAGAGAAAAGAAAAAAAAGACCCTAAAATATTTTAATGTGAGTAATATTAATATAAAAGTTAATATAGAATTTTATACTTTATGTACTTTCCAATCTTTAGGGTTTACTTACTATTAGCTATTTAATTGTAATGAATGTTGACAATGAGTATATAGAGACATTCTCAAAATCCCTCCATGTTTTTCATGCTAGAGATCGTTTTCTTCTGTGTATTACAACATGAGAAAGTGCTGAAGTGTTGTGAGCCTTTAAAAACTTAATTTAGTAGTAAAAGTACTATATATATCAGAACCAACTTATTTTAAAGGATTGCGTGGAAATATAAAAAGAATAGGTAGGGCCAGGCTCACTTCCAAATTTTTCTGACACTCTCCCAAAATGTTTTTACCAAATTAATACATCCCAGTATCATAACCTCATTCATGAGCAGAGATGAAAGGCCTCTAAACAAAATATTGATAAATCCAATGCAGCACTGCATTTTAAAAGATTGTGTGAAAGTAACAACTTGAATTTATGTCAGAAATGCAAGGCTATCTTAACATGTTAAAATATATTAATATAAATCATCATAACATTAACACGTTTAAAAAGAATTAACAGATTTAAAAAGCATCATTGCAACGTGCTCATTAATTGGAAAAAAAGAACTGTAGTAAGCTAAAAAAAAGTACCTTCTTTTATCTGTTAATCCTAGCATTTAAAAGTCAACATTAAGGGCCAAAGGGTTAGCTCAGTGGTTCCGGCGCCTGCCTCGCAAGTGCAAGGTCCTGAGTTTGATCCCCAGTAACCACATACAATGCTGGGTGTGGAGACTCACGCCCACCAACAATCAATACCGCATACCACAGTGCCTGGCATGGTGGCTCATGCCTGTCATCCCAGCACTCGGGAGGCAGAGACAGGAGGATTGCTGAGTTAGAAGCTTGCCTGGGCTACATAGTGAGCTCAGGGCCAGCCTTAACTACAAAGCCAGACCCAGTCTCAAGAAAAACAACAACAACAACAACAACAACAACAACAAAAAGTCAACATCAAGCATCAGCTTCCTGGCAGAATCATATAAACCTTCTTTTAAAATGAGGCACTAAAAGATTCAAATTTTAAAAATAAAATGTAATAATAAAATAAGGTACAAAATACTACCAGGACTTCTACTCAACAATTTTTAGAAGTCCAGATTAGTACAATAAACCTAGAAAGATAAAGTGAAACAATACTACAGGAAGGAGTCAAATATGATTATTTGCAAATAACGTGACAACTCCCCAAATGAACAGATTATTAATTGTGCTAATCAGGTCAGGCAATACATCCCATATATACATATGCATGTATGTTATAAACCATTTTAAATATGACAATATTTCCACACAATAGTACATGGAAATATAGCCACGTTTCATATAGAAACCTTCTAAATACATTCTTCTAATCTTTCTGCATTTTATCAAGTGTAAATAACAAAGGACAATATTCAACCACAAGGTAATTAAAAATAAAATGAGCAGTTCAATTAGAGATGATCAAAAAATGTGAATAGAATATCAGGAAGAAGAAAGATGGATGATACGAACATATGAAAAGATACTTCATGTAATTAGGGTCCAGGAAAATCCAAATTTAAACCACAGTGAGATACCACTTCACATTTGACAAGAAATTCACAGATGGACAGAAGTCACTACATTGGTAAGGGTGTGGACAATAGAAACCTCATAAATTGCTCAAGGGAGTGTGAAGAAACATAAGCACTCCAGAAAATATTTGGTGCCACCTAGTTCCATTTAAAATGTGCACACCTTCATGCCTAAATGCTCTTAGGGATATGCATCTAAGAAACACTTGTCCACCTACCCCAGAGTATCAGAAAACAGCAATATTTGTAGATTCATTGTTTGTAATATTCAAACAACTGAAAAAAGACATGTATCTATCAGTGAAAAAAACTGAGATCAAACGACAGAATATCATGCAATAATAAATATAAATAAGCCTTGGATATGCATAGCAATATGCTCAATCTCAAAAAAGTAATGTCTGAAAAAACAGGGATAGAAGCATAAATATAGATATTCCATTTACATAAAGTCTGTTCTCAAAATTAAGTGATTTATTAGTTAAGTATATATGTGTATGTAGTATAACCACAAAGGAATGCAAGGAAATTAATAACACAATATTTAGGATTGCTGTTATGCTTGAGATTTGCAAAAGATGGTGGTGGAATCCTGAGACATTGTTGTGTTCTACTTCTTAAGCAAGTGGGTAGATGGCTATTCATTTTAGTATCAAATAGCTCTTTTTATTTCAAAATTTAAAAATAACCCACGAATGGATGGGGATTATATATCTAAAGGGAGCTTTGTCTTTTTTCGTGCCCTCCAGAGCTGATCCAACACAGAGATTATCTTAGCGTTATTCGTCTCCCCTTACGTATCTAAACAAAAGTCAATATAAGCAGAAACAAGATCATCAGAGCTTAATTATACAGCCATACTTATATTTAGAGAAGTCTCAGTAAATCCAAGGACCATCCCTTCGGGTAGGCTGAGCAGTAGTTGCCAAATAGAAATGGGGCGGGAATTGGTGGGATGGAGGAGACGGTGGCGTTCAAAGCGATTACCCAAGGTACCTTGCGCCACTTCCTGTTGTTCACTGCCTAAATCCAGAAATTCCTGAGTTTCACTCTATCAATTGCTCAAGTTGTCCATTGTTGGAATAGGTGGGGCAGAACAGCCAGACACAGAGAAACAGCAGTTTGAAAGGAAATAATCCACTAGCGCCTTTAAAAATAACTCTGGTCAAACTAGCACAGAGAGACAAGGTCACAGTGATCCTGGCCCCAGAGAAGGTTTCTCTCCATTGAACCTATTCTTCGTCTCAGAAACATATGGTCTCAAGCTTCCTTACATTATGGGGGAGGACGATGCAGGATAACTAAAAAAATAAATCTGCATTTCAAAGTCATTTTGGTGTCGTCTAATAAAACAGTGAAGAAAAACATCTATTACCCTGCCAACAATGCTCCTACCAAAACTACGCCTTCCCCCACCTGAACCAATCTCTATAATCCTCTTACATGCACTTATTACTTTCATGCGATGGGTAGAAATGCTCAATAGTGACATGAAAAAAATCAGATATAAGAGTGGAAACGTATGGTTTCAAACATTATTTAAAATCAGACCCTCACTAGCTTGGTTGCTATTTAGTTCAACATAATTTCTTTCAGGACCTGGGCCAGCAATCACACTAATTTGCATGCCCACCACTGTTTAAACAGGCCCCTTAGTTCTCATGAATGACCTTCTATGTACTAGGAGACTTTTTGTGCATAAATCAACTGCTCTTACTCAAATAGAACTAGGGCAGAAGTGGAAAGGACTGACTATAGCTATGAAGCTGCCAAACTGAAAGAGAAAGAAATTGAAAGCAGCCCTCCCAAGCAAAGGAAAACTAGAGAAATGAGGTATACCAGTAGGCTCCACTCCAAGGGGCTCTTATCAGACTATGTTCTTTTGTTTGAGCTGTAACAGTTTTGTTTATAGCTGAGTCACTGCTGCTTCCAAACTGACAGAGCTGTGCTAAGGGTTAGTTACCACTTATTTGTTTGGACTGGGAGAAAAATCCCATCTTGAGCACCTTACACTGTAGAAGGGAAAACCTAAAGTTGGTGTGAAAGTCTCCCTGTTAGTCACAGTCTTGGTGACTTAATACATTACATATTTTAAAGCCATTGTTACCCACATCTTATCCATGGATCAAGAGCTGTAATACTATTGTTTATTTAGCACAGTGAAGGCTCACAAAAGAGGAAACTAGAATGTATACTTGTGCAAGTCTGGATCTGTCTTTATGAGTCATAAATATGACTACAGCAAAGACATGTACTCGTCTGTCTGCTGTATTCATGAACAGGAAAATGAAAGCTGTTTTTCTCTGGGTCAGCTTGCCTTCTTCCCCTGCAGGCGCTGCATGATGGAGAAGGACAAGGACAGGAAGATTCACCTACGACTTTAGGTTTGGGATCTGGTTTTGCTACCTAAATGTTCTGTAACCCTCAGTGAGTTGCTTGACCTCTAAACTGCAGGATTTATTTCTGTAAATGGAGATACTGGTGATAAAGTTTAAACCACACGTAACTGATAGCATCAACCGTTTCTTTGTTTGTTGTTTGTTTGCAATCACAATTCCACAGCCGTATCTACTCCATGGGAATTTGTAAGGATCACTGGACTATTATTTAAACTTTCATATGCAAGATTTTCCTTATTCATTCTATTGATAATAGGAGCTCAGAGTAGAGAAAAAGAGCCCTCCGGTGATGAAGAAGATGCCATATATTTTACCTTTTCCTATCACATTTTCTTGTAAGGTTTGATTGAATCAAAATTAAGAATTGTCCTTGTCAAGATTTAGGAAATATAAAGAAGTAACTTATCAACTACTAAAAAATGGAGACATTCAGACTCCATACTTTGAGAGCAAAATAAATTTCATGTTTCCTCTACAAAGCTAAATTCATGTTATTTCAACTTTGGGATCTGATGACCTAGGGTTCTACAAAGCACCTTTGAAGAGTTCTCAAAAAAGTAGTAGTTGGCTCATGTAACCTTTCATATTAACTGAACCCTACAACAAGAAGTATAATTATAAGCCAAGAATAAGAAACAAAACACTGCATCACAATCTAAGGCAGAAGGACTCTACAGCTTGGGATGGGCAAAGTCACTACACAAGATTTTGCCCATACAGCCAGAGATTCTTAACCAGCTTTGATTTCAAAAATGATTGAAGAAGAGGATAAAGATAGTGAAAGGCAGTCTGTTTAGTGCTGGCCATTTCTCAAATGCTGCTTTTCTGCATGGTCTCTCAGATTGTAAGGTCATGGTCAGCTGGAAATAGCTCTTCTTCTACATTCACAAAAGTGATTCTGCTGCAATCTATAGTCTAAGTCCTGAGACAATTGATCTCATCCTAAAGTATTTCTAAAAATATTTTGGACTTGGCAAGTGTAGTCAAATTTTTGCCTTCTGGAAATTCATCTGAATTTTTGTTCCAAGGGCATTTCAAGGAAAATTCAATTCCCACTTCTCTGAGTAAATTGTATTTCATTTTATATAACATTTTCTGATATCTGAGAAATGAACCTTCTGATTCTGTGCTTTAGATCTGTGAATGAGTAAGACATATATTTCATAAAATGAGTAGGCTAATGCTAAGTAAGTTGGTTACGTGCTTCCAAACTCTTATACGATTGACACTTGGAAAATTCTCTTTATTCACCCAGATATGTATAGCTCACCTTCAATAAACAAAGCCCAGCCTGGTACACTAGTGTGTGTAGAAAAGCAAGCACAAATGTCCTGTCCTTCACGGGGCTCACCACCACTCCAGCAGGCCAATGGTACAAAACTCTGAGAGCAAAGCACAAGAAACTCAAAGGAATGGAACTGAACAAAATTCCTCGTAAGGCTCACAAAATATCAAACTACCAATCACAACGGCAGGTGCCAGGGGCAGCTTACTGGAGAAAACACAATGTTTTTTAACCTTAAAGATATAATACTAAATATAATAAATTATACACAGAAGGTTATATGTTACTTGGCTTTGTTACGTGGCAAACTCAAAATATAAGTAATTTAAGGAAAAAATTAAAAATGACAGAAAACAGGAAGATAGACATTGTGGAGATAGGAAGGAGATTTGGATATGGAGAGAGATGTGAGAGAAGAGAGAAGGTGAAATAAAAAGGATTAATATGGACATATTAATTATGCAAACATTAATAAAAATGGAAACATTAATGAAAATGTTTAATGAATAAAGTTGTAACCATAACATAGATGACAAAAGACATTGCAGACTGATTAATATGACCAAAATCATGGTGATATAAAGAATAGTTTATATTATAGAAACCAGAATTAGACTGGTGTGGTAGAACAAATGATATTTAAATATGTGGTGGTGAAGAAACAAAGATACTAAGTTGGTCCTAGTTATTATAGGCCTTGAAACTCTTGCTAAACACTGAGAAGTTGATTATTTAAATCATGACACTAAAGATATGTAAAATCAGGTCCACAGATTTGAAAGGGCCAGATTAAGATACATAAGCCTAAGACTGAGGCTAAATCTAGCATGCCTTTTAAAATTAATATTATTTTAGTGCCTGGCTCTACTAGTTTGATAAACATGAAATAACAAGTATCAAAAACTGGGCAGCTTAATAGAACTGCGTATTCTCACTACTCTGGACGCTAAGATCAAGCTTAGCTTCTTCTCAGCTTCTCTCCCTACACTTGCAGGCAGCTGCTTTCTCCTTGAGTCTTCACACATTCTTCCCTCCGCAAACTGTGTGTCGGTATTTTCTCTTCTTGCAAGGATATTCATCATTTTGAATTATGATGACCCCGTTTTAATTTAGCCTCTTGAAAGGCCCTGTCTCTCTATACAGTTTCACTGTGAGGTGTAGCTGAGTTGAAGCTGTGGATAAAATTCAGTCCATATCATTGATCAATAATCATTGAGAAATGGAATGGAGTATTGTGTAAGAAAAGAGAAGGACAGAAAAATGGCAAGTGAAAAATTCAGCTTAATTTTTACTTGGACATCTTGCTCAGCGAGACAGAAGCTGTCAAGTTGACTAGACTCATCCTTTCTACATAGCTGCTTAAAATCATCTGTTGGTAATTTAACATCCTGGGTTGTTCAAAGAATTTAACAAACTGAATCTGACATGTCCGTGGATTGACATGAGATGCACAAATAGCCTATAAGAAATTAAGGCATACTACATAACCAGGATAATAAAAGCAACATAGAAACAGACAAACAGACCAATACAGTTATGCCTGTATGAGAACTTGATATGTAACAAATCAATCAGAAAGACTAAGATTTTTTGCAAAGTGGATAGCAGACGACGATAGATTATAAAATTTACCTGTGAAAAGTAATACTGCGGTGAATAGAGGACACATGAGCTCTTTCCAAGAAGCACAGATTAGCACATATCTCTTGAGACACCTGGGTTGGTCCTGTTTTATCTCCAGATCCTGTGAGTATACCCTGATGTCTGCTGGGACCTTGACCAAGCTGGTAGCTAAGACTAGCTGTGAATTAAGACAAATAGGATTTTAAATTAGGAGTGGATGACTCCTGTTTGAAGAGCCTATTTTTAAAAAAACCCTTCTTGGCCAAAAGATAGCAGATACTGGAAATCCAAAGAATATAGTGACATCGTGATCACTCGTGTGGGCACCCTTGGCGACACGAGGCGAAGGGGGACAAGCGGGCACCAGCGAACGCAGCGGCTGCAGCACGTACCTGCTGCGTGTCCTTGGTGATTACTAAGATGATGGAAGATAATAATCTGGAAAGTAAATATAAACAAAAATATAAGCATACAGCCTGGACTTCCCAACCCAAAGTACTGGTGGGAAACGAGAAATACTCTACAGTGCATAGATTTCTGTATCTTATGCAGATGAAGGAGAGAAGTAGCTGAGAATCGGTTCAAGATTTGATTCTGAAGATTTTGCTGTTCTTTAATGTGTCAGGCCCCTGGGTCTCTTTTGCAAAGACTGGAGACAAGTTGGCAGGGATTCTGACTCTGGTGTTTATGGTGGAATATTTAGACAAACCCATGCAAGGCTACTAGCTTTGAATTGCCAAGTATTTCTGGATGATTTTACCAGGGACCTTGATTGAATCGTTATACCCCAGAATATCACTCAAATTCATTATCTGATGATAGTAAGACTTTCCAGGAAGCGGTGAGTGTGACGCTGGCTTTCTTTACTGCTTTAGAACCTTACTATTTAATGTAGGATCCTCAAACGATGAGACTCAGAGTCATCTGGAAACATTCAGTGGAGATTCTTGGGATCACGCAGACCAGCTGAACCAGATTCTGCATTTTAGCAAAATCCCCAGGTACTCTTTATGCACCTCTAAATTTTTAGAAGCATCACTCTGAAGTATGTGCTTATTTGGGAAGAAGCATGAGATTGGGAAAGGCCAGCAATCTTACTAGTTTCAAGGGAGTTGGTAAAATCTAAGACGTTCTTCTTGTTACCTTGAGCAAAAGCCCAAGTCTCCACCTGTGTGGTCTTCCATGAACTCTTTGGACTAAACCAAGGAAATCTGAGGGAACACCTTCCCCTAATCCCTATAATAGTCAATATTTTATCTTCTATGTAGTTGTCCCCAAAGATTCCAGTTCTCAACAAAACTGCATCTTTTCTTGTCTCAAAACAAAACCATATGTGGTTAAAAGGCCATGAGAAAAGTCTTCGCAGACAGCTTGGCCCGGGTCTCCTCGTGCAGCGCTGCCTCCGTCCAAAGCAGTCTTTCCACAACCCCTCTCTGCCCCTCAGCGGCCCCTACCTGAGACCCCGGTCTGAGTCTTAACACGTCCTGGGGGACATTTCCTGAGCTCATCTCTCCATGGTTCTGCGTTAGGGGCGCTTCCCTCCCGGGAGCCTCCCTGTCATGCTGCATTTTTGGTGCCCTAGCACCCGACGCACTGAAGTGAAATTGCCCAAAGGCTCTGAGAGGGTGGGCTGTCAGTGACTGCGTTCGCAGCGCACAGGCAGAGCTTCTCACAGGTGCCAGGAGTCAGTAAGTGAGAGAATAAATAAAGGAGATAACTTACCCCGGCCCGCAGTGCCCAGCTTTGACCTCCACACCTTCCAGCCTCTCCACGACTCCACACCACCTCTGTCTCCTGCTAGATAACCCAGAGTCAAAACCAAACAACTGCAAAGGAAGACGTGTGATATATAATTTCCAAATGTATTTCATGCAGAAAATGCTTTTCAACATTTCACATGTAAAATTCACTTATTTTATAATTTAACATTGCCATGCAGAATTAGTTTAATTTCAGGCAAAGGAAAGGTGACTTTATAATAAAACAGTCATACAGGAACAAAAATCGGACATATTCAGTGTTTTAAAGTTCAAATATATATATATATATATATATACATATATATATATATAATACCATTCTTCCTTGGTTGTAAAATATATTACTCTCCTTTCCACTTTCTTAAATCCCTCACAATAAATTCTGAGATTTGTCTCCAGAAATGAGTGCTTGTGTGAGTTAACAGTTAATCACCTTTGCGATAGGTAAATATTTCTTTCATTTTATGTTTGAACTTGTTAATTGTGGTAGCCTGAAGGCTGTGGAACACAATAATCGTTTCCCTTTTACTCTGACACACTGTACTTTTATTTATTTTTCTTTTAAGTCTAAATGGAATTCTAGCTCGGTTAGCACTTCTGATTGCCAGGCTTTTTAGTAATCACATCTGAGTTTTTTTGGTTTTTTTTTTGACATATGGGCAATTTTCATGATTTCAGTCCAGCAGTGACCTTTGGAATTCCAGGATCATTTTCCCTCCCCTTCCTGGTGCCCCCTCAAGACCCAGAAGCACAAACATCTGAGGACCCTCTCGGCGTCTTTGCATCTGTTGCAATAGATGATGAAGAGGAAGCCACTGTGGAGATTTTTCAACAGGTGTGCAGCTTGAGAAGAGTTGGCTGGTTTTAAGGGCCAGGCAGAAACACAACATAATTCTTTTTTTTTTTTTTTTTTTTTTTTGAGACAAGGTCTCATTTTGTAGTTCAGGCTGGCTCTGAGCTCACTATGTAGCCCAGGCAAGCCTCGAACTCAGCAATCCTCCTGCCTCTGCCTCCCGAGTACTGGGATGCCAGGCGTGAGCCACCATGCCCAGCCACGACTTAATTCTTAATTTCCAGGCTCTTTGGAAATACTGAGGAAACAAAATCAATCTGTTTATCCAAAACTCACATTGAGAAACCACAGTAAGCAACTGTTAAGTACAATTCAAGCTGTGTTTTTGGCTTTGAAATCCTGCCGTTTATGTTAAGTTTCCATCTAGAGCGGCTCAATCTTTTACCTGGGGTTATACCTTCTTGATGCATCTAGAATCCATGAAATATTATTTATCCAAGGAGTAGCTTACCTAGTTTGTGGTTAGTTTTTAAAACAGTACACAATTCTTATACTCAGTATACCAACAGAGTCGAAATTCTTTCTAAGTGTAATGAGCCCAGTGGAAGTTATTTACCAGGAACAACAATGCAAGGTGATGAAATATCATCCATATTATCTGCCTTACAAAAGTTTCCAAAATCATTGCTTTTCTTTGCTCACTGGTAGTAAAGACTCTAAATTACAGAAACAATAGATGCACTGTGTTTAACCCAAAATATCACTGAAATCCCATTTTAGGAAAATCTGTTTCTTTCAGATTTCCTCAGAGAAGTACAAAGTGTAGCTCAGTGTGCAGTTATCTGCCAGTATAAATGGTATAAATGGATGATGACTTAAATACGGCTTTTTTACAAGGGAGCCAGAGGACTTGACAAAAGCATCATGCTGTGCTTGCCATGCAGGTGAGCCTCTTGCAAGTAAATAATTTGACTTAAAGGATTGTTAGAAACTTTTCTTATCTCTTTATCTGGTATATAATTGCTGTTTCTAATGTGCTTTTTCAGAAAAATCAGTTGGTGTTCGATTCCTTTCCACTTTCTTAAAAGTCAGGAATTATCTAACGGGAATGGAAAGGCGAGAGCGTGAAGGCAGAGAAGATCACCTTCCTCTAAGCACTGAAATACCTTCCCCATGCTCGGAGCCTGCGGCTGTGTACAACCCATTCACCCCTGAGACCTTGCCGTCAACACACCTGGAAGGTCCCATTGATTTAAATGTCTGGGAAGGGTTATCTCAGGAGATCATGTTCGATCTGTTACACTCATCTTAAAGAAGGGACTTCAAACTCAAATGTTGTCATGCGAAGTCAGGGAGCGGATTGTGTCTGCAGGCATGAGGCAAACCCTTCTAAGAGGACAAGATTTCCCTTCACCCTGTGGAACAGTCACTGTCCTCCCGAATCACCCTTTTGCAATAAGCTTCTGATACCTGAGAATTAAAATTCTGCTCCTTACACCCTTGCAATCTCACTTCTATTTACAAGTGTGGAGCACCTATCGACTGTAGTTTCTCAAAATGTATATTAGACTTCATAAGCACTTTTCTAGGAGGAGACTTTGCAAACCTTTGAGATCAGACTCCATTATTTATAATTTATTTTAAATAGGCCAAAGTACTACAAAGGCTAGTGCATTTTTGTCTATTTTGTGGAGCTTTAGCTCACCCTGCCAGCCACCAAGCAAGGGCATTCCACTATTGAAGAGGAAGACCAGTAGGGATGTGCATAGTCCAGTAGAACTCCATTCTCGCTGGGCGTGGTGGCTCACGCCTGTCATCCCAGCACTCAGGAGGCAGAGACAGGAGGATTGCTGAGTTCGAGGCTTGCCTGGGCTACATAGTGAGCGCAGGGCCAGCCTGAACTACAAAGCGAGACCCTGTCTCAAAAAATAAAAAAAAAAATTAAAAAAAAAAAAAAAAGAACTCCATTCTCACTAGAGATTAAGCATGTGGAGAAAGTACCTAACCGAGATCTAAAGTGTCACCACCTGAAGACACAGGCCGGGCCGTGGTCACATGGCTGAGCCAATCCACTACCATCTCCCACTTGGTTCCCACGTAGAACCACATGTTTACTATTTGCTCCCAGATTTCTTTACAGCTTTGAGTCACCATTATTCTGAGATACAAGTAGGAACGTTTCTCTTTATTTTACACAATGTGAATATGACAATAAGAAAGACTACTCTCTGGCCCTGTGTGGCCTCTCTCTTCCATCCATTTAATGATGAATCAGTTTTCTCCTATTTCCTTACCTAACTGAGCCTACTGGTCTCTACTTCTCTGTTTTCCTCTTTTAATACATCTCCTCAGTAAAAACGAAAACAGTATAAAATTTTAAAAACAACAAACACCAAAGTTTTGACCCACGGTGTTATTTGAGATTGTCTGCCAGACCCAAAGCTAGATAGATAACAAAAGCATACCGTTGGTCTGGGAAATTACTGGAATTTCCAGTATAATGTCAGCACAGCTGACAAAATTGATATCTCCAGGAGTCAATAGATTTATGAAATTATTATTCAATAATATTAATTATTAATAGTATTAATCATTAAATTTCTCCTATGATCATTCCTTCTCAGTCATCTATTAATAAATACCTTATATTTACTCAAAATAGTGTTTCAAGAATTTGACAAAGATAACTCTTTCAGAGAAAACAACTGTGACCATATATTTCTATGATAACCATCCACAATAACTCTGGTGGCACTCATGTATTAATAAACAGAATTTAATTCTCCTCTTTCCTCATAACCAATAAATGTGGTGGAAGTCTAAGTGACTATTAAGTGTAGATTTAAAACAATTTCTATGTCGTCTTGGTGGATGAAACATTCCTTCTGGAGTCCCGAGCTGCCCCATGGAGAGTGAGGCTACTCTGAATCCACCAGACTGTGAGGAAGGCTGGGTTGTTCTCCCAGGAAACACTGCGTGCAGAAGCCCTGAGACCACGTGAAGAGACAGGTCCGTGCATGGATGGATGGGGGGAAAAGGAAACTGAGAAAAGGAAGGAGAAGGAAGCAGAAGAGGAGAAGAGGACAAGAAGGAGGAAGAACCAGAGGAGGAGGGGAAAGAGGAAAAGGAGGGGAGAAGAGGAGAGGAGAAAGTCTGACCAGCCTCCACCCAACCAAACCAGTTTTATCAATTACTTTTATTTATCCACAATCTGGTAAAAATTCAAGTCAAACCTACCCAATTGACTCTGTCCCAAATGAATGATCCACTGAAACTGTGAGATAATAGGATGGTCATTATTGAGGTAAACCACTGACTTTTGGGGTGATTTGTTGTGCTCCAACAACTAGAAGAGACATTGTTTCCTGTAGCATAGAAGAAAAGCTTACAAATTGGTTTCTTTGAGAGTTCTGTAATCACTGAAAGATAAAAATTGAGGGAATGGCGAGTTATTCATCAAGCTGCTCATTTTTTTTTTTAGTCCTTTAAGTTGTGTCTCATAAAAAGAACTGAGAAATGATATAGTTTAATAAATTACACATGCATCTCCCAGCAACAGATTTTGCCAGTTTATTCTCCCCTAATGGCATCATCTTCCAGGCATAAAATTCCTCTCCATGCTGGATCTAGAGATCATTTACAATACAACACAGGTTTTCCCTCCAACCCTAGAAATACCATCATTTTCTGGATGCAGAAAGAGAAGCATCATTTTATCTCCTCACTAGTTAGCAAAAAGCTTTGCCAAATATGTTTTCCTTGTTGCCCTCATCTTGTTTCTTATGAAATGTATTTATTTTTCCGTGACGCTGAGTATACCGACACACGCGGTACTTTGCTCTTAGGAAAAGTGCACGTGCTTGACATGGCAGCAGTACGCCTGCCGCTCGCTGCCAGCCCCACTGGCGCAGAGCGAGTGACTTCTGCACTGTGCGGGTTCTACTTTCTTACTGATTTGGCAGTGTGGGTGTTTGACTGCTTGTGTGTGTGTGTGTATTTTGCAAGGCTTGGGTATAAGGCAAAGGAGGAAGCAATATCAATTCAACTTTGAGGAAAAAAAAAAACCCAATCAACAAGTCCACAAAGATTTCTGCAAAGAACCTGCTCTTTGGTCGACATTCTGCTGTGCTGGGCTGATGACACGCAAAGGTTATAGGTTGGTGACATTCATATTGGGTGGCAGCTAAAGTTACCACAGTCAGTGGCCTTGATTTTGTAGTTTTCTTTAATGTCATGAGACTGGCTCACCCATGGGAACCACTAAGCCATGTGCTTGAGAATACTGGTTTCTTGAAAATCACCTTTATTTTAGAAATCAAGTGAGCAGTGGCCATACCAATGAAAAACTGAGTATACCCTACAAATCCATGTGAAGAGCCCAAGGAAAAAGTAGGAACAAACTTAATTTTGCAGGAAACTGGAATTCCAAATACTGCGTACTTACATTCGAATAGGATTTTTTTTTTTGATATTTGGTCACTTGCCATTAAGAACTTTCCATACATTTATTATTGTTATTATTATTCACAGTTATTAAATACACCCACAGGGTTCCTGAGCTTTTGTCCATTTTGAGTTGTGTCCTTTGAAAGCAACTCAGTAATTTACATGCACTTAATACTCTTTCTTAGGCGATGAATGCGTACATTCTAATATCATACAGGGCCTCATTCATGTCCTCTTTTGAAAATACTATCCATAAACCCTACCCACGTTCAATCTGCCTCTGATTTTTGGCAGAGCTTGAAAACAGTATGATTCCAAGATACACGATTAGCTTAATATCTGACCTCATTAAGCTATATTGCTTTCTAAGCATAAGGTAAACAAAGTAGAATTATTAACAACTTCCCTGAGTCATAAGGCATAATTTATTTTTATAGTAGCTAGTTGTTAAATAAAGGCGACTGTCTTTGCATAATGTTTCTATTTCATTGTGTCTTATGTCTTTGCTGTTCATGAAAAAACAATTCTGCTTTCAAGGATGTGAGAAAATAAACTGTAAAAAACCTTATTTTTACTCTCACATTTTCAATGGTATAAATAAGATTTTTTTATAAACAGATTTTTTTGAAGAATTCTACAAGGCTGTTTTAAGGTGCTCTCCATTAATTTGCCTTGTTTCATATTTAGTATTAGTAGAAAAATAATTCAAAATTAGACTTGAATTTATATAAATTATATGCTTACTACATATGTATTTATTTCAAAGGTCTACTTAGGTAATTAGCACTTATGATATTAATATTGAAAGCAGTTAAGCTTAAGGTTTGCATCTTTTATTTTTACTTTTTTTCTTATTTTCTCTGGATATACCAACTTTTGGTTTGGATTTCCATAGCAAACCACCGCTATTTGCCTTTTTACACTGCTGCACCTCCTTTGAAAAATAAAATCTTATGTAATTCTGTGATATAGAAGACAAAATAAGGTTCATTATGCACTGAAAATGTACCCTGACATACTTAGTTTTATCACTTTTATTTAGCAAGTAGTAAATAAAAGTAAATAAAACCTTTTAAAGATGAGACATTAAAGTACTACTCAAGTATCTTTCTTTGATAGCTTGAACAAGCGAAAGCTTTAAAGTATGCTATAATTTGATTAGGTTTACATATAAATATAGATGTTCAAATTTTTCTGCAGATTTTGATTTCAGACTAGAAATGGACTCTTAGAAATTATTGTACGTTGCTTGCTTAGGATGATGTCAGGTAAGTAGCTATTTAGAAGTATGTGCTCCAGCATGAGGATTAGCAAAGTTCAGTGAATTAAAACTATGGAAGATTCACCAACTGCTGCCTTTGGGAGGGAGCCATATAATCAAGAAATTAAATATTTAGAAAACAGACAATTGCTAGAAAGGGCTAAAAAAAAAAAACACCCTCTCCCTTTCCCTTTTTTTATGAAATTGCCAACAATCTGAATTGACTACTCTCCCAAAAGAATATATAGGCAATTGTTCCATTACGAACACTAAAACAGAGCCATTTTCCAACAATTAATTACATTTCTTAGAGCAATATGAGTTGCCACCACCCGGCAAAAAACTCATTACTAAATGCTTCCTCAAATTGCGTGTAGAAAGTCATTGTACAGACTTTCTACACTGTATAGCGACCACATTTTGCTTCTGATACTATGCTCCCAATGAAGGTCATGTTTTTTTTCTAACAAGATAAAAATCTTAAGTCTTTGCATGTTTGCCTGGACACATAACTAGCTTTGCTATTCTTCTAAGATATGGAACAGCTTATAGTGAAACTTTATGCACAATTCTTTCAGAAATTGTTTTTCCCCCACTAAGAGTTTCCCTAAGTTGCAGCTTTCTGCTCATTTTAAATGCTGAGTTTGCCACAGAAAACATTTAAGAAAATGACAGAAAAATGAGAGTCATCAGAAACTTCAAAGTAAGGCCGTATAATTCAGAATTTGTTACTAAAAGTCTTTCAGGACTAAACCACACATGGAGGTATTTTTCTCCTCATTTCTCAAAGCAGTGAAAGCTGTGTTGAAGATCGCCAGGTTTATTAATTTCGCAATTGATTATACTGATTGCAGGAAGATTTCCATTGCAAAAACAGATTTTTTAAGGACTAAAAATATGACAATTATGCAGGTTACTTATTTAAGCAAATAAGCAGCCATGGGTTTTTAAAGTAGAAGACACTTAAAAACGTAGAGTCATTTTTCCCCTTCCTTCACCTGCCTGAAATTTCTATTCATGTTTTTAAAATATAAAGGGGGAATGCATTTTAAATGATGTTAATCAAGACCTTTCGTGCAACAGTTCAAAAATCTGAAATGAATGATTTGTGGGAGCACTACAGATACTTACAATACAACATTGTCTTGATAAACTATCTCCACCCAATTAAATAGGGCCTGATCTTCAAAAGGGAAATCAAGAAATCCTCCCTGAGCAACTTCTCATCAACACATTCTTGTTCTTACTTCTTGTTTCCCAGGAAAGGGTTCAAGAGAGAAGCTGGGGCATTGTCATCTGTTCCAAAAAGGAAGTACTCATGATATTTATTGTCAGGGGCCAGGAAGGCCAAAAAAACCAAAAGCCCTGACTCCTTCTCCAAAGGGTACGTCTTGATGTTACTTTCATCTACCCAAGTTGGTCTTAACTCCCACAATGCATATGAATCAAAAGATGAATGAGATCACCCTTGGATCTGAATTTTTATTTCATAAACAGAACCCAGAACCAGTATGGTATTGAGCAGGGCTTCTCAAACTGTCCTGGTGCCTTACTGCCAAGGATTCTTCCCTCCATTGGGTTCTGATAGCAGCACCTTAGCACTGTGAACTGGGACTGACAATATTACTGGCTTAACGAAAATGTATATGTTCAACAAATGAATGAGCCAAAGGGATCAAACGAAGATCCTAAGAAAAATGCAGGTAATCAGTCTCAGCATGGCCCTGCTGAAGGAGAAACGGCAGGGGTCTGGAGGAGCCAAGGAACCTAGTTCTAACAAGCAGCCTCTATTTCCAACAGGGATTCAGGTAAATCCTAGAGTCAAGCCATTTATTTGGTTTAGAAGCTAAATAGATCAGGGATAAAGTCTAATCTACCACTTAATTTGATGAGACCTTAAACCAGCACCTTATCAGATTCTGATTCATTCATAGACAAATGGTTCAGGAAGTCTACACTTGGTGCTACTGCCAAGAATGCACGAGGAGCAAGCCAGTGTCAGCCTTGCCTTCCTTTGTCTCACAGATCCTTATCTTTAAAATGGCTAGGTGATGCCACCACCCAGGTTAGGTGCACTAGTCAGTGTGCAGTAAGGATGTAAAGTCAAACTTCAACACCAAAGCCTTTTCGTGGGATTTGTCTCTGTAATGAGTTTCGTTTACATAGCAGCCGGGGAGACTTTGTCATGAAACACATGACAAGGCTTCCTGAGAATCATCTTCACAGTCTCATCAGCTGCTTCTGAACTCGTCCATTGGTCAAGAAATGGAACTGTCAGGTATTTGTGTTATAAAAGCTGCCCCTCCCCCATTTGGTATTTCTGTTACTCAAGACTCTACATTTCACCTGAATTGTGAGGTTTGTAATTATTATCAACGTGATACATGAGATTTTACTTTCCAGGTATTTTCCAGGAGTATGTATTGTAATCTTAACAACTCATTTAGGAAAAGTAGAATTAATGTTATAATTGTATATTATAGGTACTCAAAATATTTTCCCAAAGCATTATCTTGAGAAACAAGAATCTACAAGGGGTGACTTTAAAAAATGTAGTGGCAAATGTTTTTAAAAATCTGACAGAATAAAACAGTACTATTAATGTCCCTCAAAGTCCTATCCTTCACTTCAAACACATTTGTTCTACCATTCTTGCCACTGCGTGAAGCAGTTCTGGAAGTCTTTGTTCATGTCTTTTTGAGGTATAATAAATAAATAGATGGTAAATGGTGCTGTTCAGTGCCTTCCAACAGAAAGTCAGGCTCATAAAAAACATTACAATGTGTCATCCAGTTTGCTCACTGGATCTGGCACTGAGCAAATTTTGGGTTCTTTTCCATAAGCCAAAATTATCATGAAAGGCAAATATTTTGAATTGATTCAGGACATCAAGGAAGCCACAATAGCATATCTAAAAACACTCATGAATAAAGACTTACAGAACTGTTTGAAAAGGGAAAGAATGATGGAGTAAATGTGCTACAAGTGAGGGTATTCTGAGGGGGACTGCAGATAATCCATCATCTATTACAATATTTTTAAATTAAACATTCACTATATTTTTGATCACACAGGTTATCTTTCTATTAGAGCTGGCCTCTTAAGCAGTGGCACTAAGAACAAGAACAAGGTCTTCTAGAGCTTTCTCTACTAGTTGTGTCATCTCTGGAGGACTGGGAGGATCATCACAGGGAGTTTGTTGTGCATACAATACTGGGCTTTGTCCCAAACAAAAGAACGAAATTCAAAATTCCAGACATCCAAAGTTAAAGTGGGAAAGTTTTATTTAGCTCAAAATTTGTAGAGGTTTCTGTCCATAGTCAGTTGGCTCCAAAGCAGGGCAGCAGGGCAGCATGGCAGATGGGGATTTCAGAGGAGAAACAGCCCATGGTGGGCAGAAGGTAGCAAAGCAACAAAGATCAACCACAACTCTTTCTGTCCTTTATGTTTTATCCACACTAATTAGGGCACGTAGCACTCACACCCTGAATCTTAATGCCCTTGGTCCTAAAAAGAGTCAATTCCAACATCACACATTCTAGATTTGGCTGTGTCTCAAAAGCCCCACCTGTGAATTCATGAGGCTTTGGGTACTTCAAGACATAAGCCATAACACTCCATGCCTGGCCCCCTAAACACTCACACACCCCTAATGCAAAAGGTACTTTAGTCCATTTCCAAGAGCTGCCAAAGTCCTAAAAATTTTAGCATTGCTAAAAAGTCCAAGTCGAAAGCCTCTTCGGAGATTTAAGGAAAACTATTAGCTGCAAGCTCCTGTACAGATGAAAAGAAAGTTAAATTTCCAACATTCAAGGGCACAAGACATATATTTCTATTCCAAAAGTTACAGCTAGGGGGATAGCAAGGAATAAGAGCAAATAAGACCAAAGTGTTAAATCCCATAGTTCCCTCAGCAATCTGTGGTAAGCTGTGAACTACAAAGGGGTTGGTAGCTCCACCACCCTAGCGCGTCTGGTGCTTTTAGCTCCCATGGCTTCTTTCCTGGGCTGGGTCCACTTCCTCTTTGCAGTTTTCTTCAGATGATCCACATCCTTGGTTTTTCCAAACTCTTGGGAATCTTTACTGCACCTTTGTCTTCACCCTCACAGTTTGACACGTTTCCCTCTCAGTGGTAAACTCGCCGGCCTCATAGGCCTTTGGGTGGAAGCCTTCCTGATTTCACAACTCTTGCATTCTGCATAACCTAAAACTAAAACCACATGAGTGAGGCAAGGTCTGCTAGCAGCTGGAACAGTAGCCAGGCCTGCTTCTCCTTCGGCTGCTGGGATCAAGTGGCTGGACCACTGAGCATTCTAAGCCAAACTCCAAGGAACCAATTCTCTAGGCTGCCACCATTTTGGAGTATAGTGCTCTGGAGGGATCTCCTCTCAAAGCACATTATTTCACCTGTGCAACTCTGAGGCTGTAAAGGCTAGAGTCCTGCAGATTCTTGTGATGTCCTCCAGCCATCTATTCTGTTGTCTTCTTCTGAAATACTTGGCTTATTCTTGCTGGTCTTTTCAGCAACCAGTCTCTCCTCTCTTTCATCTTTGCGGGCCATAGCTTTATGAGAGCTTCTTTTCTGGCCAAACTCACAATGCTTTGAATCATTTCGCTGGGCTCTTTGCTTTTGATTCTACCCAAAGATCTAGCTAGAAACTCCCAACAGTAGTCATGTCACTACCTCAACGTTTGACTGCCTTGAAATTTCTTCTGCAAGATTCATTAGTCTGGAGTTCTTAATCAGTCTCACACAAGTCTCTCTCTGACCAAAACGCAGACAAACGTTCTGCCAAGCCATAACACACGTCACCTGAAGTCCAACAGCTAGTGTAGTCCTTGTCCTTAACAGAAACCTCCCATGCCTGGTCTTTTCCAGTGAGATTTCCATCAGCTTTCCGGTGTTTTGAGCTCTGACAAGAATCTCCCATCGAGCACAGCCTAAAGCATGCCAGCTCTACTTTTTTCAGCTGGCATCTCCAAACCTTTCCTAATTCTTCTCCTTTCCCTAAGCCTAAGGTCTCCTAAACCTCATGGTCCAATACATTCACAGCAACAGCTCCACTTCTCTAGTACCAAGTTCCATATTAGTTACTTTTCTCAGTGTTGGAAAAATAGCCGACACCTACAAGTTAAGAGAGGAAAGGCTTATTTAGCTCAGAGTTTGTAGAGATTTCTGTCCATAGTCAGTAGTCTCTGAGGCAGGGTGGCATGGCAGACAGGCATTGCAGAGAGGAAACAGTTCATGCCAGGCAGAAGTTAACAAAACTAAAAGGGAAGGACATAGCCCTTTTTTCCTTTATATCTTAGGTAGCACACAACCCTTTTATCCTAGTGCCCTTGATCCTAGCACTGAACCATGAACCAATCACAGCGTCACACATTCTAGATCCAGCCACCTCTGAAAGAGCCCCATCTATGACTTCATGAGTCTTTGCAGGACGTTTTAACACAAGCCATAACAGCATTTAATTAACTACCATTTCCATGAGTAATTTGTGAATGCATGAGTAAGTGAATGACTACAAACAGACCACAATAAATTTTGTAGTGTCTTATGTTTTTCTGCAAAAATTCCAACAAAGCATCAGGATGACTTCATTTTCCTGATTCAGTCATTTGCTTACTTTTGAATCCTCTAAGATGGTCTCTGGATTAAAAGCCTGAAAATGTATGATTTTGTTTCTGTAGTATCCAAACTCCTAATTTCTCCTTAAAACTCAACATGAAGCAGTTTTTTCATAGCCACTAGCAAGGCTTAAGGATGAGAGGCTGAAGGAACTCTGAGACACAAGAGTCATTTACTTACCAATTACTTTAACTCTTTAAATTTCACTGTTTTCTTTGTATCACTGTGTGTAAGTTAAAGATGAAAAAAAGCATCACCCTTAAGCAACTGAAATTGGAGTGGTTATATAAATGATAAAATTCTATAAAACAGAAAAAGATCAAGTGTCCTGGTTATTCAGAAAAAATAGTGACTTCCCCAGTTCTGTGGTCAGGAGTCAGATGACCACACAATTTCAACAGGTGTATCTTAAATGAGGTGGAATTTAGATGGACTCCAAGCCTGAGGAATATTAGCTCCATCCAGCTGGCAGGAAAAAGGCTCAATCACCACAATTGGGATGTGTCTTGGGGGTCAGGGAGCTGGGTGAATAACATTGAAGGCATAAGACTGAGCCACAAGACTGTATTGCTGTTTGTGTTAAGGAAGGCTCCGTTCTCCGCTATGAACTCTTGAGATCATCCCAGCTGTGGAGGAAGGACCCGTCTAGAGATGGACTACTGTGTGGCCTCCTCATCCTCCTGTCGCTGAAGCAGATGTGAAAAAGTAAGGACGTCTGTGCTAATGCCTGTGTTTCTCATGTATTTTATTTTTAGTTTATTCTTTAAGATAGGTTTGTGTTTGTTGTTACTGTTGTCATCAGATTAATGCAATCAAGATTTGTTACTTCTTGTTTTGTATCTTGTTCACTACTAGAAAAACAATGGATTCCCGGTCTGTGTGTGGATGTGTATTATTTGGAGTCCCTTTGGGTTTTTCTGCTAGGTTCACCTATCACTTTTCCTATCCAGATAACTATTTCACAACACTGAGGAAGAGGCAGAAGGACATACCTAATAATTTTCTTGCCTTCACCTATTCCTTGCTGGGCAGCCTTCTGCATCTCTGGCAAAAGTAGACATTTTCCCAAAGAACTCAGTGCTAACAGGAATATCTTTAACCTTGGTCTTCTCATATTTGCTTTTTTGGAGAAAAGGTAATAGTGAAGACGTGGGGTGGCTGAGATTGTTGGAGGCCACAGGAACGAACTCAGTTATGCTCTCCGGCCCCTTCTGACCTGGAATTATTCCATACAGAGCTCCAGCTACTTTCTCTCCTCTTCTGGGCTGTAACATTCTGGGAGCACCGAGATTTCATGGAAAGTATGTCCCGCTCTCCACCTGCTTCCAGGGGAAGTTATTTTGGGTACCTCCAATAAGCATGAAAAGTAGTACCATTCACCGTCCTGTCACTCATCCACCTCTTCTGAGACATCCTTCTAATGCAGATTCAGCCTAAAGATTCTGAATATTCAAATGGTACATTTAAAAGCCAACTCATGTGGTCTGGGAAAGAAACACACTCCTGACACAATCCTTGAAAGCCTTCAGTACTTGATATAATCATAATTTTCATCAGCTCTGTGACTACTGCTTATTTCTTCACAAACCCAGTAACTTTTTTTCAGTTGACAGTTTCAGCAAAACTAGAAGACCTAAAGAATTACTATCACTCGTGTTAGTTTCCATCCGAATGTTCTCGTGTAGGTAGATTGTCATCCATGCCTGGGAGGAAGGAGAGGGGACCATTTGTACTCACATGGCCTCACTAGCCCTGGTTCAGATCTTGATAGTGCTATAGAAGAAAAAAGCCAACTGGACATCTCTGTGGTGATATGGTTAACACCTTCTCCATAGATTGCTCATAATCTCCTAAGAACATTTATTTATAATTTTTATAGGAGGGCATAATCTGTATCTTCCTTATGGAAATATCTATTGGTTTCATAATTATTTTACAACATGATAAATTATCTTAGACTTGTACAGACACCCTGTACAGCATCTCCTGACACATTACTAAAACTAAATGTAACAGTATAGACTTTAAAACATTAAATGCTACCCCCAAAATCTATGCATCTCTCTCGAAAAACAAAGTAATTAATGCTAATTAGAGCATTTACTCTTTCTTCCCATAGCTTTGTAGCATAAGACATTACACACATTTAAAAAATGGAGATTTAGATTATTTACTTTCAACAAAATTAAAATTATCCTGATACTAATATGCAGATGTTTTGGATTTCCTTCCCTACATGAAATTTCTCTGACTCCTGATCTATTTCTTGGCTGCTGTGTGGTACTAAAGTAATAAACTAAAACTGCATTCATCCATATGTACCCATCAAAACCCGTGTCCAAAAGTCCACTGACAATACTGTACTTTCAGCTCAAGTTACACTCATCTAGACAAGGAGAGAGGGATAGATCTGTATTACACATGAACTGAATACTTAAGCCTCACCACACAGGTAATTAACCTTGAGTAGTACAAGAACTTTCATGTTTCTTTCCTAAATTTTGCCTGAGGTATTAACCACCCAAAAGTAGTACACAGTCTTCTAACCATCTCTGGCTAACAGCTGGGTAGCATTTTACATGACATAACAAGAACTTCACTAACAGGACTTCTAGAAAATTAAAAGTTAGTTTGGACTGCTATTGTTTATTGGGTGCTTGGGGCCTTTTGGAACGGAAAGAAATCTGCAGCTAATTAGAAATACATATGATTAGAAAGTTGAGTCTGGCGTTGTTTCCCCTCAAGTGTTAGGCTAGAGCAGGTTGTGAAGAGAGGCTGGGACAGAGTATAAAAGAATTGATCTCCCCCGTTTGTGTTGGATGGTCTTAGCCTCAAACAAGAACATTCTGATCGTCACCAAAATGTGACAAAACCCTATGGAAACATGATATTTTCAGCCTGTCTTTAAAATAATATAAGTATGCACATCATAATTCTAATTTCAGTCCTGAATATGCAAGACTTTTTTGATACGGGAGGCCATGGAAGTGTTAATAATACATTGCATAATGCATTGACTGACTGACATTCCATCTTGGCCTTGGAATAAAATAAGTTATACTAAAAGGGTTTTCATTTTTTTTTCCCTGTGAGTACCCTTAAATGACAGATGATCTGAAAGGCCTCTGCTTAGCAGGAAGATGCTAACTAATTTAGTTTGATAATTTGTATTAGCTCCTTCCTGACTTTTACATAAAACATACAAGGAGATGCCATTGTCAGGATGCACCCTCAAATTCATCTGTTGAAATTTAAAGCCTCTTAGTAAGATGTTAAGAAGTAGGTTTCGGGGGGCAAGAGATTCGATCATGAAGGCTCAGGATAAATGAACATATTAGTGCCAATAAAGGGCTGAAAGAAAGAGCACAGGCCCCCTAGGTCTTTCCACCCCTTCTGTCACATGAGGATTACTGTTCATTTCCTCAGAGGATGCAGTGCTAGTCCTCTCCAGAGAGGGGCGTCTAGGCTGCCTTGGTATCCTGGAGGAGGAATTCCTCTTACAAGGAGTAATTAGAAGACAAGGGCTTGGCATGATAGTCCAGTAACACTAACACGACGGCTGTGGAGAACGGGGTATTCGAAGAGTAAAGGGTTATGGCAGAACAGAGCCAGTCTTGAGACAGAAGCCCCAGCTTCTACAAGAGGTACAGTGCCAAGGTACCATCTTGGAAGCAGAGATGAAACCCTCTCTAGACACCAAACCTTCCGGCACCTTCATCTGGGACTTCCCTGCCTCAAGAACTGTGAAGAGTAAGTTTCCGGTTTTTATCAATTAAGCCTTTTGTTACAACAACATGGACAGACTAAGATGAGAGAAGCCTGCGGTGAGTGACGTCGAGAGCAAAACAAGTTGTTCAGACAGCAGCGCAGACACCAGAGGCCACGACTGGGAGGAAGTGGGGAAGTTAGAGACTACAGTTGCCTCAGTATTTCATATTTAACAAGTTCTCGGTATATTCCAGGGTTAAAGACTTTTTATGTGCCACCTACTTACTTCTCAAAGCCACATGAGATTGATTCTGTTATTATCCCTACCTTTACTATGAGGATCTTGAGGTTTAGAATTAGCGAGTGGCCAGATCTCCACCCACAGTCTGTCTGAGTGCAGGGCTGAGTGCAGCTGTGCCGGACAAGAGCTCATGGAAGTTGTCTCTGCTCGTAGCACCGAGCACTGCCCTTTTGGTTTCAAGAAGCAAAATAGTGTCTTCTAAACAAAACAAGCCTTCTGTGAATCAGTGTTGACTATACAAACCAGGAAATCTAGAAGTATTCTTTCAAGTAAAGGTGAAAATGTCTTCATTAAACAGAACTCAAAATGGAGACAAATATAAATATTCTGCAACACCTGTCCAACATCCTGAAAAGCAGTAATTACTCTCTTTCAAGACTACCATTGTCCGATGAGTATGATTCCTAATACTCACATCACTAGACGTGACTTGTATGTACTGAGACAATAGGTCGTAAGTTAAAGTCACAAGAAATCAGTGAGCTCCACCTTTCTCACTGGTCCCTTCCCTGAAAAAACATGACTGAGAGTCCCAGAAGGCATGGGTCTATCACAAAAGAACAGGGGACAGGAGTCAGTGTGTTTCTGTTTTGCTCCTAATTTCCCTTTAGGATCACTTAATTCTTGTGTCTCAGCAGGTGGGTAACACAAGGTCGATGCTGACGTCTTCAAGAAGCTGCTGGTGCTTGTATTGTATCTCCTGGAGATTTATAGATCTGTGGAGTGTAAAGAAACGCTCACTAAAAGCCAAGGCACATATAGCTGAATATAAGAAAATATTTGTCAGCTTCAAACACCAAATGCGCCTCCTCCATATATGTGTCTGTGTGTCATGTATATGAATAAACATGTGTGAGCACACACATTCTCTGGTTAGCATGTATATATCATATGGAGAATGTCACAAAGTGCTCTGTTTCATAGTTCAGCTCCTCCATTTCGGCTGTCACCCTCCCTCTGGCATGACAGAGGGATCTTTCTGTTTCTTTATCAATATGACAAGAAGAGAATTTGCTTGTATTGGTATCTTTACTTTGAAGTGAAGTGAATCCCCACCGCTTTTATTTTGTTGGTAAAAATCCATAAGAACCCTCCTATCTTTGACCCCATATGGAGTCCTATAATCTAGTCTCACTTGGGGCACCAGAACCTTTTAGGCCATCACTGCTGAAATTGGTACTGGAAAGGAAAATAATATCTCTCAGAAAAGTCAGAGAGACTAACAGGAAATTGTGTGAGGAGAATATTAGAAGGAAAAAAGGCAGAGAGGGATTTTTGTGTTTTGTTTTTACTCACACTTTGAAAGTTAACTCTTTGTTGTTTATAATACTGGTGTTTCTACATTTTGACTTAGGTATTTTTTTAAATATCAGCTTCAAGAGTATTTTAGAAAACTGAGAAAATAATTATTCTGAAGAAAAGTTTCTTTACACTCTTATTTCATGCTACCAAAGAAGTTTCACATCGATGTCTATGAAATACAAAATCCAAAGTGTCCAAATAGACATAAAGAACAATGTAGAGGACCGGAGATTTAGCTCAGTGGTTCCGGCTCCTGCTTCGCAAGTGCAAGATCCTGAGTTTGATTCCCGGTAACCACATATACAATGCTGGGCGTGGTGACTCACGCTCACCAGCAATCAATACCACACACCACAGTGCCGGGCGTGGTGGCTCATGCCTGTAATCCCAGCACTTGGGAGACAGAGGCAGAAGGATTGCTGAGTTCGAGGCTTGCCTGGGCTACATAGTGAGCTCAGGGCCAGCCTGAACTACAAAGCGAGACCCTGTCTCAAAAAAAAAAAAAAGAACAATATGGAGCATTTACTGATCCAACGTGGGGAGGAGACTGCTCCATTTTTATTTTCTGTATCAATCATACCCTTTGTTTTGAAGTAAATTATGTATCTATACATATTTATATAATAGCTAAAAATAAAAGATCAGAAACCTAAAGAGAATAAAAGTGATTTTTTTTCAGGAAGACACTATAATTAACTTAATCCGAACTTCTGAAAACCAGAGCAAAATTAGGGAAAGGAGTATGTTCTATTTCTTCATTTTCAAAACAGTGCAGACAGATATTCTTCCAGCAGTAAATGCTCATAGAAATTGGTCACACAGATTCTTAAATAAGTGTCATTTGAATTAGCCTGATGCAACTTTCCATAACCCAAATAAAATAATACTGCACTTTAAACGGTGCTGAGAGGGGAAAAGGTAATGTATCCCTCTCGACGCTCAAGGTTTAAACTAATGACCTGAGAGGCCCAAACTGACATTTTGCTCTGTAGACCAGTGAGTTTATGTTGGTTGCCTACACAGCATGACCTTCAGGGTCATCTCTACATAGGGTCAGAGCACCTTTGTCTTTGTCTGAAATTAATACAGAAAACAATCTACAATAGGTAGTCTCACCAGAATAGCTATTGTACAGGAAATTAGTGGCTGCACAATCACTGGAAGATCTAAAAAGAATGTCAGGTGATTGTTACAGAAGTATCTTATCTTTAATGTTTAGTATTTTAGCCGATATAGGAAGCTATCATGGTTGCTTTTCTCCTTGCTGAGACAAAATACCCAACATCCAAAGTTAAAGGAGGAACCATTTGTTTAAGTTCACAGTTTGTAGAGACTTTAGTTCATAGTTGGTTGACTCCAAGACAGGGTGGCACACTGCAGGGGGCGCTGTAGAGCAGAAGGCAGAAAACAGCCGGTGGCAAGTGGCAAGCAATGCTACTAGCCTTCTACTGCTCCCTATCGTTCATCCCTTACTTCAGTAGGACTCAGACCCAGAGTGAGGCAACCTTAATCCCACCCCCACAACTGTGATAAGCAAATCAGTGGATTAATTTACTCATCACACATTCCTGATCCCAGGGACACACACAATCCCAGCGTCAAAGCCTAGATCCAGTTGTCTCTGAACAAGCCCCGCCTATGACTATATGAGGCTTTGGAGGGACATCTAGTCATAAGCCATGGCAGAAGGTGAATCTTGAAATCAGAAAATCACAGAATAGAATTTCCCAAAGGAAACTAGAGATAATACCATACATCCCTCTCACTTTCCTGATGAGGGAAGAAAATAAAATCCAGAAAGGTTAAGTGTTAGCATGATCTATTTTTTTTTCCACTGAAGAGATGGTATATTTTTCTTATAGGCATAGTCTGTGTCTGCTCAATGGAGTTAAAACATGAGTGCAGCTGACTTTGGTGCCTGGAATCAGGTGTGTGAGTTACAGGGAAGTGGTACAGACTTCTTGCTGGGCGTGGCTACTCCGGCCTATGGCAATTGCTGACCACTGTTATACTATTAGTAAAAAAAAGGCTGAGGAATGCTTCGGAGGGCAAGGCAACATAGTTTTCACTTAGCTGAAACATTTCCACTCACTCTCATTTCAAACTAAACTTTATGAGCCTTTTCTTGAGGGACCTGGATCTTGTCTTCATGCAGATTTATACAGCTACTTCACTCATTTTCAGAAGTGTGCTTGTTGTTGGATTAAAATAAATGAATTAAAGTGTAACAATAAAGAAGGTGTGGTTAACTCTGTGATACAAAGGCAATGTGATTTCTCTTCTGACTTTCAAACTCTGAGCCCTTTATCTTGCTTAGTGTTAAAAGAATACTGACCTCGTAGAAACCGGGGCTTCTGTCTCAAGACTGGCTCTGTTCTGCCATCGCCCTTTACTCTTCAAATACCCCGTTCTCCAGTCATCCGGGTTAGGGTCACTGGACTATCATGCCAAACCCTTGTCTTCCAGTTGCTCCTCGTAAGAGGAATTGCTCTTCCAGGGTACCAAGGCAGACTAGGCGGCCCTCTCTGGAGAGGGTTAGGTCACCTAATCAGCATTTTACTCAGTTGTAATGGTCCTCATCCCACTCGAGCCTTCAGTAGTTCTTGACTCTTTTTTTTTTTTTTTTGGAGACAGGGTCTCGCTTTGTAGTTCAGGCTGGCCCTGAGCTCACTATGTAGCCCAGGCAAGCCGCCGCGAACTCAGCAATTCCCTTGTCTCTGCCTCCTGAGTGCTGGGATGACAGGCGTGAGCCACCACGCCCGGCATTGTGGTATGCGGAGGCGTTGATTGCTGGTGGGCGTGAGTCTCCACGCCCAGCATTATATGTGGTTTCCGGGGATCGAACTCAGGACCTTGTGCTTGCGAGACAGGCGCCGGAACCACTGAGCTAACCCTCCGGCCCAGTTCTTGACTCTTGACTGTCTACTTTTTGGTACTGTCTCTTCCTTGATTTTATTTTTTAAAATGTCCTTCCTGGGTTCTTTTCTTGCATTAGGCACAAGTTTAAATGCCTCTTTCAAGGGTCCTGCCTCCTTGCTATGCCAGTATGTGAACATGCCTCAAAATTCCCTCCTGAGTCATCTTCTCTTTTAGTGGAAGTATTTTCCACTCATAGAACTTTAGTAATCACCACTCTCTACTGTCACACCTACCACTTACATGCTTCCATAAATTCCATAAAACCCCCAAAATTCCTGCTGTACTTACCTGCAAAGAAGTCCCGCTAATGCCCCCAAATCAGTATCTTTCATCCTAAACTAAATCTGTCTTCTTACTCTCTTGTCTTATTTTAGACAAAACCTTTTCCCTTTAGCTCAAAATCTTTTAACAGAGTTGTCACCCCACTACTCACATCTAATGAATTAAAATATCTGGTTCCATTTTTATTTGAAATACTTTTTACTTTCAAGCTTTCCTGTTTAGATCCCGATACCCCCAACTCAGATTTGCTCTACTTCATTATGGTCAACAAGATAATAACAAGTGACCTAAGAACCTATCTGCTGTGAGATGCAGTGGAAAGTTCTGGCCCAGGAGGAGGCTTTCGTCAAGTGTTGAGGTCAAACATGGGGTGATAAACTCACCCACTCTAGGTCGACTTGAATGGAGCATACCAGGTCAACCTCTAAACAGTCTAGTTAGAAACTCCCCAGCCAGGAAAAAACTGCTGAATGAGAACTTCCTCCAAAACCACAGGGATTCATAGGAAGCAAGGTACAGGGGCCTGGACCAAAGAACAAATGGGTGAATTCATGTATGCAGCTGTTGCACGAAGGAAGGCTTTCAAAGGTCAGAAGTGCTGCAGGACATTCAAAAAGACTTGTCCTCAGAGAGGCATATCTCACAGTTTTTCATTTTTAAAATTTCCTATCATCTTCTCGGAATGGCCTCGTAACTATTTTCCCTGACTTACCTCTGCTCCCATCAACCTTTCCTAACTACATTTTCTAGACAACTACGTACAGCACGTTAAATAACTTCTCTGGTTGGTTGCCTGAAAGAGGTTAACTCCGTGTTGCCTAGAAACAGGTTGATCTCTAAACCTTCCCATCTGCTATCTTAAAACATAATTCCTTTCTAAAGGATTCTATCCTGATTCCATCTTTCTGTGATTTATCACATCATCTTTATCGCTACTTACTCACCTACTACAAACGTAATCATTAAATAATTATTCAACTCCTTTGTGGGTATCAGCAAGCATTCTTTACTTTAACTAGACAATCTGTTTATTCTAGTTTTTATGGTTTGAGATGATTTGAGCAGGTTTTGAAAAAGCCAAGGTCTAAAGATATTATTTTTTAAAAAGACCTATAAATGTTAACAAACCAAACAGAATCAGCCAATTAACATGGCCATGTAGGTGTACTCTTAAATTTTTTTTTTAAAAAGTACAAAAGGGACAGCTATCCAAACTGGGAAATGTATAAAACGAATTATCATGAAAAATCTTCCTAATAAGTGTCTCTTTAAACATCTCTCAGGAACAGAACAGGTGGTATACTTTATTTGCAAGGATTATTACTACCACAAAATGTTAAGGTCCAATTTCTTTCACCCACGAGTAAGCTTTTGAGGTTAGTGAATGTGGCCTTTTTTTTTTTTAGACAGGGTCTTACTTTGTAGTTCAGGCTGGCCCTGAGCTTGCTATGTAGCCTAGGCAAGCCTCGATCCTCCTGCCTCTGCCTCCTGAGTGCTGGGATTACAGACATGAGCCACCATGCCCAGCACTGTGGTGTGTGGTACTGATTGCTGGTGGGTGTGAGTCACATGCCTGGTATTGTTGTATGTGGCTGGTTACCGGGGATGGGGATCGAACCAGAGACCTTGCGCTTGTTAGGCAGGCTCTGGAACCACTGAGCTAAATCTCCGCCCTGGCCTTTGTCTTTGAATCAACAGGGTAAATGCGCTCAATAGCCAATGGACCATGTTCACAGCTACAGGCTGAGAGTGTGGCTCAGTGGAAGAGCATTTGTTCCTCAGGCTCAAGGGCCTGGGTTCAGTCACCAGCACTACACACACATATGCACACATAAAGTGAAAGGAGGAGAGAGCTAGCCAGAGATGATGGCGCATGACCACAATTACAGCAGTCAGCACACATGAGGATTTCTGTGGGTTTGAGAGCAGTCTGGACTATGTCATGAGTTCGAGACCAGCACAAACTACATAGCAAGACCCCGTCAGAAAGAAAACAATTAGCATCAGCACTTGGTAGTATGAGTTTACTCTCTTGACATATCAGTTTCTTCACCAGTAAAAGTGGGATAGTTATCAGCACCCCTGGAGTTAGTGAGAGGACGGAGCAAGGTTTTGCGTGTCTGCCTTGCTGCCTGCCTCCTCTGTGTTCATCTCCTGGCACGGTGCCGAGTATGCAGTTTCAAAACAGCCCCCTGTCCCTCCCTTCCAGATGTAGGTAACCTGCAGTATTTGTTCTCTGGTGGAAGGGACAAAGCGTATCCAGGAATATCCAGGACACTGTCTCACGTGAATGTGCACAGACCCCTCCTGAGAAGCCAGTTCTGCCTGGGGATGCGGAAAAGTAGGAGAGACATTCACGATGGAATTTGGAAAGTGAATATTCGTTCTCAATGTTTATGTAGAAACTGAGGCTGGAAGAGTCCGGAGAGCAGGTTCCACAGCGGACCGGCAGGTCAGAGCTTCAGTCACAGGTGTGGCAAAACCCTCGCGTAGAAGAATTTGAAATGACGGCAGAACATCTATTTGGCTTGAGTGATAAATGAATAGTTACACACATAATTCATTTTACATATGACTACTTTTCCAAAGGCCCATGTATTGAAGTAATTCCTCGGTGTTTCAGGCCAGCCCTTTGCTTAGCTATAGTGGTAATTGTTTTCATTCTAAAATGGAGTCTTTTTTTTTTTCTTTTCTTTTCTTGCCAAGAAATGAGTGATTTCACTTTTGCCTAGGTTCCTTTTTGGTTCTTTCCATTTATGCTCTCGGAGACACACCCTTTCTGCCAAGGTTTCACTGAAAAAACTAGCCAATCCAGTTACAGCATCATCACTGGGAATGTTCGTGCAGAGCCAGTTGTTTCTTATTGCTTAACAGAGTGAGACTTTGAAAAAGGCTCAGGCATGTGGTGGAGCCGAGGTGTCTGGCTTTAGTCACCTCCTTCGCTCACTCTGCCAAAGAACTAGAAGGGAAGGAACTATCTCCTTATTGTTCTCTTGCATAAATGGGCTGCTGCCCGTGGGGGCAGGGTGGCTTCTAGGCCTTTGACATGACCTGCTGAGAGAGGGTGGAGTTGCTATCTCAAAATCCCTACCTTCACAGTTGGGGGACAGGGCCCTCACCTGTCCTTCAAGGAAAGAAAAGAGAAAGAACTGGCCGGCAAGCTGGCTGCTGGCGTGGAAAAGAAGCCAGCGCGGACAGAAACAAAACAGTGTCCACCGCCACTGCAGCGTCTTGACATCTTGTCCAGCATCAGAAGACCACTTAGTTTTCTTCTAACCAGATACACACAACTGAGCTCTTTGGAATTGGGCACCATAGACTGCGAGACATATTTTTTTGCAGAGCATTTTATGATGAGATTTATGAGCTGTGCCTCAGTAATCACTCAAGATGAGTGACTCCAATCTGACAGGTGGGGAAACAGAAGTGTCCAGGGCCCTGGAACAGGTCCCAGCAAGCTGAGGTCCAGGGAACTGCATGGCATACCAACAAATTCTTCTAAGCAACAACCTTCAAGCGAACAGATTTAACTTTGGGGTGGAGTTTACATGTTTTGGACTCAAGAAATATAGTCAGGAACGTAAATGAGATCGTTTCAGGGTAATAAATACAGTTTGTCCACCTAAATCAAAGCTATGTTTAATATTCATTTCAAATCATCACAAGTGGATTCTATGAATATCACCAATAAGCAACAGTCCATTCTACAAGCAAGAGAGGTGCTTCTCACAAACCTGAAAGGAAAAATAATTTCAAAGTTATTAGACATATAGATCACATTTAATTTCAGCCCAAAGGCAGCTGAAAGGCAAGGTCAGAAAACACCTTGAAACAGCCAGATGTGTCCTGTGGGGTGACCTCCACTGCCCCTGCTGCTCTGAAAGGGGGACTCTGCCAGGGCCTCCCGCCTGCGCGGCTGCCTTGTGAGGTTTTCTGCACAGCTCTGCATCTCAGAAAGCCTGGATACTCCGTGTCTCACGCTCCTTTTGAGTCTCCTGTCAGGCACACTGCCACTCCTTCCGACTCTGGGTAGAAGTCTATTTTTACATTAAAATTTTAAACCAGTATTAAACTTTCCCAGAGAGATCACCGTCTTTAAACAAATGACTTTTTTAAGCACCATAAACAAATCTCTGAAGCAAAACTTCAACCTTTTCATTTTACTTAAAAAAAATAATAGCAACTACATTTTCCTCTTAAAAATCTTGGTTCAATCCAACTTGCCATCCATGAAGTGAAAGGGTGCGTAGCGCAGGAAAGAAACCACTGACTCCTGTGGCCAAAAGGAGGTCATATCTCACCATGCTGATGGAATCAAGAATAAATCTCCAGTGCTGAGATTCTACTTTTCAGATCTTAGCTCATGTTGTTTCTGTTGTAAAGAAGGCCCACCCGAGCCGTTTGTTTCCCTCTTCAACCTTATTAAGTGCTACCTTTGCCTAAGGAAGCAGCTGGAAGCAGTCCCAGAGCTCAGTCTGACCTGAACTTGGATTCCCGCTCCCTAGGTGTAAGCTGTGAGCCTGGGTGTTCTTACCATTCTGTATTTCATCTCTGAGATTTCTTATCTCATCTGTTAAGAATGATTGAAGGTTACTGTGAAGGCAAAGAGAGCGGTGCTACAGCAGACGAGCAATGAATGATCGGTGGCATCATTATTTATCCAGTTGTCAAGAAGAAACTTGTATGCCACCTTGACGTTTTTGTATCCAAATAACGGATGTTTAGGTTCCACAGATCTCTTCCTTTCCATCTCATGCCCATTGCTTCACCTCAGGCCACTCCCTGCTGTTTCTGTCCCTTCCTGCCCACCGTATTGTGTTTTCCCAGCCACACATGGGACCCTCCTTAGTGCTCTCGCTCCTCCAGTATCCCCTGCTGGACCTGCGGGGAAACTCAGGCAGCTCGTTGCCTCGCTCCAACACGCTTACTTCTCCAGTCTTGTCTCTGGGTCCGTCTCCTTCGACTTAGACCATTTTCTATCCCTCCTCTAATTTGTTAGTCTATCTCTTCTCCAGTTGTTTGCCTGAACCACATTGGATTGCTGCTTTAGTAAATATTAGAATCAGGATTATTTAAAATTTAGTTTAAATGTCAGCTCTTCTCAGAAGCCTTCCTAGACTCCTTCCTTCATCATGCCTAGCCTGAGCTGTGAGCCCCTCCCGAAGTTCCCCAAAGCATCTTTCATCTCATGTATGTTTATCTGTGTGGTAATTACTGGTAGGCTCTCTAAGGATAAAGACTGGCTGTTTCATCCTTGTAACCCCCACGCCTAGGACAATGCTTGGCATATAAGATGTGCTTTGTGCTATTTTCTCACTGCTGGAACAGAATACTTAAGACCCAAAAGTTAAGGGAGGAAGGCTTAGTCTGGCTAACATCTTGCAAGGGTTTCAGTCACTGTCAGCTGGCTCTAAGCAGGGTAGCATAGCGGAGGGGTGTGGCAAAGAAGAAAGAGCTGAGGAACGGTAGTCAGGAAACAAAGAGATATCAGGGGAGTTGGGCAGGAGACAGATCCTTCCAGGCTGTGTTCCCATGGTCCAATCTTCTCCCAAGAGCCACACTGATGAGTGTGTGAGGTTTCAGGGGGACAGCTAGATACAAACTATAACGTGAGTGCGAATGAATGAACACATACACCTCACACATTGCACAGTAAACATTCCATGAGGGTCAGTTTCATCTCCATTCCTTCTTTCTCAGCTCAAGGCCACAATGGAGGGATCCTAAAATAGCAATTGTTCATCAGGAAAAGCTATGACTTGTTATCATCCTTCTAATGTATTATTAGACCTAACTGTTAACTTTTCACCGCTATCCCTTTGTGCCTGTACATACACACACATGCCACTTCTCACAGAAGAATCTCTACTACCTCAGTGAATTCCCTGAAGCCAATCTGACCCTCCATGGAACCTCTCAGATTCCTGAGCCTTGGATTTCCCAAGAGTTACTTAGGGAAATTATTATTATTCAGAAGTCTGTACCCCAGACACAAAGATCTGGGTCCAATCCGTTGTTAAAGTTTTCACAACCCATCCCAAAAGTCACCTATCAGATTTCCCAGGGTTTTAAGTCCATAGGTCAAATAAAGATCCAAAGAGCAAAAGGAAATATCCTGAAATCTGTGATTCCTCCCCTGGGGCCCTTCTGCAGTAAGCCTGGCATGCTATTGTTGCCAGGGGAGGGGTAAAATTAGATGAATGTTTTTATTTTTATGCTTACTTACACCTTGGGTTGTCCAAAACAATGTATGTTTCCCTAGGACAATAGTATTCTGTCAACAATTCTGTCAATAGTATTCTGTATGACTTGGAAGGAGGACCTGATGTTAGATCACATCTCCTTTTCCTGACAATCTTCAACAGTTGTACAGCTTTGGGAACAACGATACTTCCCCAAAATTCAGTAGTTTCTAGTGTTGTCTGTTTGCATTTCTGAGATGTTGCTCACTGATAACAGTGCTAGTGAGATGTGCAGAGTACTAAAGCTAACAGGAACTAGCAGGAGACTTTTAGTCTCGGTCTATCATTCTCCTTCTAAAACTACCAGAGGGTAAAATTAAAGTAGCACTAAAAACAAAAAACAACAACAAAAAAACAACTCACCCAGGTTGGGGACACCCTGACATGTGACCCAAAAGTGAACAGTAAGGTGCTGGATGAACACTCAAGGAAAAAGGTAAATTTCCAACATTTGTCTGTTTCTCAGTGTATTTCATTTTGGGGTTCCTGTTTGAGGGAGTGAAGCTAAAGTGCAACTTTACTGAGAAATCCACGCAAAGTGGGACTGCTGCCTTATTACTTTCTTAAAAACTTTCTCCAAAGGAAACAAAAGTGCCAGTGTCCTGGATAGAAAGCTGTTTGCTCTATTATTTTCAGGCAATCTGGGAAAAGAATAGGGGAAACACCTGACAATAGGTCTTAATTGTTTCCTTTTCCTTTTGGCACCACAAGGCTTCTCTGCAAATGCGATTCCCACAGCTGGGTAGGAAGTTCTCTACCGCAGGCCCTTGACTTCAAAGCAGATGAACCTGGCCAGGAACTTTGTCAGCCTAGAATGATCGTGGATTCTACCTCTGACTCCTTCTCTGAATTCCTAAATGCATGAGGATTTTGGATTGTTTTTGCAAAGCGATCATGATCTTAGCCAGGGAAGACTCATTTCCTCCTCTGCTAAGTATTAATAGAGAGCAGGAGCTCTGTGGATCCAGAACTCTTATTTTTTCCCCACACCAACAATGACCTCCAGCAATAAATGTGACTTGGTGGGAATGTCCTGGGAGTATATTGGTCTGGGTACAGCAAAGCTGTGGCAATAGAAATCTTCTTCTCAGGCCTTCCTCACCCTAGTAATATGGCTGGTGCATGGTTCCTTGTGAATCTTCTACTTTTAGCAGTGACCTCCTGACCCACCACTGTGGCCACTGGGAGGAATGGTTATGTAACTGGATGAATCACCTGCAGTCCTTCTTAAGATTTGGCTACCAGCAAAGATTCTTGGAGCAACTGATCTGCTATTTTCCTATGAGGCCACTTTTTCCTTCACATGCCAGTTGTTCCTAACTGTTGTGGGTGTGTAGGGAAATATCCTTCCCTAACAGCATCACACCCTGCTATTAGGCCACAAAACAGAGCTGCCTTGTGACTTTGCTTTTCATTAGTCCCTCTGTTTTTCCAGCCTGATTTCCTAGGACTCTGGCTGTGGTCCAAAAAGGGAGGAATCAGAGGCAATGAGGGTGCCAGCTTCTTTGGATGCTCTGGTTTAGAAACTTCTGCCCAGGATGAGTTACTTACTCATTTAGAACACTGGAACCAGGCTTTGCGGTTACCCATAGCATCCAGCAATTTAAGACCAACAGACTGCAGGTCAGCTGGATGGCTGTGTAGCCAGCCATTTTTCTTTCCAATGAGGCTTTTCGCCCCTCTGAGGAACACCACTCCTGGAACTATATATGGGAATTTGTGGTAGGCATGCACATTAGCTGCTCATCGTGAGATTTCTTTCGTTCCATTCCTCATCTCACCATGTTATAAGAAAACCATTCAATGCTTCACCAAATATCTATTGAGCACCAAGTATGTGCCAGGCCCTGTATGCCCGAGAACAAAATAAATTAAAAACCTTTACCCGTGGGGAATTTCATCCTAGTGAAGGAACAATAAAATAAACAAGACATTAGAGTAAGTTAGACCATGAGGTAGATCAAGGGGTTCAAGAGTAGCCCCTGTGAGGTTAAGTAGTGACCATAGCAGGACTCACTGACAGCAGAACCTGAGGAAGATTCAAACAGAATGAGTAACCTGTTGCATATCAGAGAAAAGCGCCATACTGAAGCCAATGCGAGACACTTGAAGAAGTGTGTTCCAGGAATGACCATGAGACCAGTGTGGTAGAGCAGGTCAAGGGTGTAAGAGAGAAGAGAGCCAGAGAGGGGACACGAGCCGCAGTCCTGGGGCCTTGGAAGCCACGACCAACCCTTGGACTTCTGTTGTTTACAAAATATGTGCCCATCACTTACCAGCGTCAACCCTCTAAACAGAGTTCTATAGCTCGAATAATAGTCTCGCAGATGATCCCAAACCCTTGTTGAACCAGGAGTCTGAATTATCTGCTTCAGTGAAAGTTGCATCTGAACAGTGACTGTATGACCACTGCTGATGATTAGGTTTTCACGTCTTTCTTTCCCATTCCCCTTTTAAAAATGTTGTAGAATCCCCTGGCAGCCTGCCTACCCCATAGAGCTGATGTTTCTCTATAATTCTAGGGAAATGGCTTCAATCCTGTGGCCATTCGGGGATGAAATTTCATGGGGAAAATTTGATCATTAAAAAAATTTACATCTATCGCTTATACTTCGGTACAAAAAAATAGTGCCTTCAGGAAAACAAAAGGGGCAAGATGCAGCTGCTTGCAGCCTTGGTCCCCACGCGGAGGTCAAGGAAGCGGGAATAGGGGCAGAGGCTGCACTCACCCTGTCAGCACAACCCATCGGCACTTCCTTCTAATACACCCTGAATCTAACCACCGTTCCCGACACTACCCTGTGAGCCTCCAGTTGACTCACAAGCAACAGCAGCCCCCAAGTGCTGCCTCACTGTGTTCTCCAGGAGGAGGGCTGAGCTTCCACGAGAGCACACCAGGGTGGGAGCAAGCACTTTGCTGCACTTCTTTGCTGCTGTGGCTCCAAAACCTGCTTTCAACTCTGGCCTAAAATATACAAAGCAAGGGCTCAAGTATTTGCTGCACGGATGGCTGGATGGATGAATATATTTATGTTTACAGTAGAGTCTGAAAGGAGTTGAGTGGGGCCAGACTCAATGGCTTGGAAAGCACGTACAGTTTTATAAAGAACATAAGATAATTCTTGTACATGTTAATCACTTATTTTTATTGCAGGCTCATTGTATTGTAGACAGTATTATGAGATTTACTTAGTTTTTCTGACTTGATCCTTCTGCAACCCTGAGAAGTAGATGTAATTATGCTGATTTTACTGGAAGGAAACTGCAACTTTCATACTCACTCATTGTGGATTCTTAGGAACTTGCAAGTTCATTGCCTTCCAATTCTGAGAAGCCCTTGAAAAATGGATTTACCCTTGAAAAACTTACTGATAGGCTCGTTTAAAAGCCAAGACGTTGTTATAGTTTTAAAGCCTAAATTGGACCTGATGTCAGCAGATCTGATGACCTTTTTTTATCCCACGTAATCCGGTAATCTCCCAGTGATGAACAAAGTATGGATACACTATTAAATATTGGGTGCAGTCGAGGTGCCCTGCAGGAAGCCATAATTGACAGTGCTGACCTGACAGGGATAGTGTGGTCACAGCCCCGGTCACCTTCCCCGTCCACCTCACGGAGCTGGCTGCTCCAACTTACTTCTTATGGGCATTCCGCCCTGGTCCAGGCCTATTCCTAACCCAGGTGATTCATAAAAACGTCGCTGAGTTCCACGGAAAAGTCCCCCAGAATGACCTGCCCGTTCTTCATTCCAAGACATGTGAATTTCCTCAAAGAAAAGACATAGTTCAAAGAAACATTGTGAGTTTCAAAAGAAGAATTTTAAAGAGCACGGGGAGTAGATATTTGCACAGAGCCTAAGGACAGAATCATAAAATGGTACATTTAATTTTCATCAAAAAGTAATTTTTTCTTCTAAGTGTAGTAGCAAGAAAGACCACATCTCTGAAAATACTGATTATATTTAACTTAGCTATATCTTAGTATTGTCCAAAGGTGGAATTTTGTGCTTATCTTTACCTTTTTCAACACTAATAGGGATGGTTATATTCATGTCTAGTATCTTAATAACATTGACATGACCTCTCTACATGAATTAGAGAGATCAGGCAGTACACCTCTTATCCTTAGGCCTTACTTTCTAAAGATCCTACTATGAAGGGCTCTCCCTTTATGAATATTTGTCATGCCTTTCATTTCATTTTATTTTTGCTCCTCTTGCTTTAGGAAAAAGCAAAGCAGCAGAGGGTTTTTCTGAAACACACAATGTCTTGTAGGGAGGGAAGTTTAAAAGCAATTTATTCTAAATTAGAAATTGTAGTCTGTGAAAGAAAATGTGCCCCGGAATCTTTTCCAGGATAAGCTATGGAGGATGTATGGGTCTGACTTTGCAATCTAACAATACAGGATTTTCTTTGACTTCAGAGCCTGAGGCTGTTTATTAAGAAACAGACCAAAGTGACATTCTGCCCAAGACAGTGGGAGGGGGGTCTTTGGTTAATGATCTATCTGACACAACACCCCACCCTCTCTTTAGGAGCAGAATTTCTGCTCCTGCAAAATTGAGTTGGGTGGGCTATTCGTGGGGGTATGATGATAGCCTTTCCCTATGGTTTCCAAAGAATGAGGGCCAAAGACTCTAAAACAAAGTCACACTATTTTCACAGAGCATTAAGAGAAGGCTTTCTGTGATGTGCTTCCTGGAAAAGCCTTGCCCTGACTGCAGGGCCCAGCACACAGCCCCGGAAACTACCAGAGCAGGACGCTGCAGATCTCAACTGATGGTGAGGGAAGAGCAGGAGGCAAGGGAAGGAAGTTGACACTAACTGTCTTTAGGAAGGCACGTTTTACATGTTAATGATAAACGAAGTTAGGAACGGACAATGGCCTCCTGTCTGGAGATGGGAAAAGATGAAAGCTCTTCAGAAGGGACAAAATAGAGATTTGGTTTACCAAATCTCAAGCACTGTGTGGATAATCGGTTGAGGGCTCCAGGAGCTTTCTGCTTCACTGTCTGGGTGCTGCTTAGCCTGCCTCTGCAGGGAAGGTACAGGAGTTCCTTAAACTGACTGTCCCAGACCACGTTTGCCCCAGCCCCTTCCAGTCCATACATCCGGGTCATTTCCGACAACCCCCGTGAGGCTCAGTCATCTGCAGACTCATTGCCTGGGCTCTCCTTACATGGGCTTCCTGACCCAGGAGATGTCCTTATGGATGAATCTTCTTCTCATCCATAGCATGCAAAATGCCACCTACTCATAGGAACTCCTGCTGACCTAAAGTTATCATTTACCTTTTTTATTCTATAAATTTGTTTCTTTCATTACCTTTTTCCTAAATTATAGTTTTTTTCTAATCACTCAGTGTCTCTCACCCCCTCCTGAATATAAGCTCTTTTCCATCTGCATTTTCCCTGCTCATCCTCTGCCTAGCTCAGTAAGAAAGGGAGGTATCTGCCACACACTTCTGAAGGAATGCAAAGGCTGGGGTGCAGCCCCACCCTATTCGGTCTGCAGTAACCGCTGCTTTTTCTGGCTAGATACAGCATTTGGAGTAAGTTCTAGATTCACACTGGTCAGGTCATGTCATTTTACCTCACTGACATGCCACCGGTGTTCGGAATCAGACTTTTGCTCACCATTTTTCCTACAGACTTTCAGTCTAGATCTGGATTCAGTCCTTTAGAAACTCTTGTAACAGAAATAGTGGCTGTGAGGAAAGCAGCATTTTCCTTAGGGTGGTCCGTTCCCTATAAACTGGCCTTGGAGCTTTAGACCTTTGGTCCCCATGCTGCATGTCACATGGGCCATGAAACCCTGGCCTGCATGTTTGAAAGCTGGCAGCAAGCTGTCACCTTCAGGAGCACAGATTTCCCTGTGGAAGTCTTGAACTTTATTTAAACGTCTCTCACTTCAGGCGTGCTGTGAAAAATCTAAACAGCTCTAAATTAAGAGTTGATTTTAAGTTTATTGCAGATTTCCTCCTGTTGCTTCCAGATTATTTGTTTAAAAGGATCTGTTAAATACCAGATCTTTATTATGATGACTAATGTCCTGCCAGCAGGAGACAGATTTTAAAAATACTTCCAAAATCATTCCACAAGCAAATGCAAGTAGCTCTGTCCAGCAGTACAGATCCCTCCTCACCCCCAGCCCCTAGGCAGCCTGTTATGTCTGAGGCTTGGAAAGGGCTCTTTTAAAATTGGGCTTACTTTCAAAATTGCTCTACGAAGCCAGTCCGCCTCATCTTGCTAACATTTGCTCTGTGTTCTCAATCTTTGGTGGTCAACAAAATGACCCCAAATGCCAGAATAAAATGAATAATTCAGGCATTGAACTTTAGAGCAGATGCTTGACTCTTCAAGATAGGGATTCCTACCACCTGTCAGATGCTTGCAATGGGATGAGACAGAGTAGAAGCAGTGTGCAGAATGAAAAGAAAAAAAAGTCCCATTTAGCTGAGCATTGACTCCAGATTTCCAGTTCAACCAAAATGGCCGCTCAGTCCTGGATCGGTATTAATGAGAGGGAAAATAGTGAAAGGAAAAGAAACAAAAAAGAGTTTTTCATAAAAGCTTTAATCATGCAAGATGACTTAAAATTTCCACTCTAGTGAGCCAGTATTTTGAAGACTTAAGCCATTTCTATTTGTGGAGTACTCTCTGGATAGCGTCCTCCAGCCTCCCGAACACATGCCACCATCAGCACATGTCGTCAGCGATCAAATTAATATCTCACTTTCCCAGTAACTAGTTCAATACCTAAGCTCCATTTGTTTTGGAGATTCTCTCGAAGAATCTAAGCTGAATTTAACTTTGAAAGCTTGTATGAATTCTCATACCCATGTAAGAGAAATCTATATCGATGGAGTAGATATAAAATAAAATATAATAATTCAAAATTACACTGTTTTAATACTGTTATGAACTGAATAAGGTCCTCACAAAATTCATATGTTGAGGCCCCAGAACCCAATGTAACTGTTTTTGGAGATGGGGAGAAGGTAATAAACTAAAGACCATAAAGTTAAAGCCTTAAGCCAATATAGAATGGTGTCCTCATATGAAAAGAAAGAGAAACCTGATAATTTTCTCCTACCCAAACACATATACCCTAGAGGAAAACCCTATGAAAACACAGCATGAGGGAAGCCAGGAAGAGAAACTTCACCAGAAACCGAGCCTGATAGGATGCTGATCTTGGGCTTCTGTTCTTCAAAACTGTGAAAACATTAGTTTCTGTTGTCTCAGTGCACAGTCTGTGATTGTATGACACCCTAAGAAGATACTCAAATACTTGCTGTTGCCTGGTGATCATTAATACTTCACATGTTTTTAGGCACAGTATCAGATCTGCCTGACTCTGGACGGACACTGGAATAAGTAAATGAAAGCAAGCCGATATGTCAAGGCTTGAATACTTTGCTATGGCTAGTACATATCACATAGTCTTCCCATTCAGAGTCCCAAGGTTCTGTACCAAAGCAAACTTAACTAGTTTAGTCAAAATTAACCCATTGAATTCTGCCAAAATGCTCATATTCAATCTATACACACCAGGTAATAGTTACATTATTATTTTTCTCATGCTGTATTCCTTTTAAAGGGCAGTGTCATTTGTTCTTGACGATAAAGTTCTAGGTGGATTTGGATCTTTTTATTCAGCAGCATTGACAAGTACTGCAAATGAAGCCACAAATACTGGCTCATTTTGTATGAAATGTGCTCTGGATTCTCAGAAGCCTATTCCTTTCTTAGCACATACAATTTTATAGGAACAAAGTAATCAAGGCAAAGCTGCCTTGACACGTCTTTTTAAATTTTGTATACCATCTATTTTCCTAGAGACCTAATGGAATACATAGACTATAGTTATGGGGAGGACCCATGACAAATAGAAATTTCAAGAAGACATTTAGAGGGTGGCAATTCTATACCTGGAGTCACTGAATATTAACTGCATTCATAATACTAATATTTATTACTGATACAACCTTGCCTTTCTCTGCCTCAGTTGTATCATGAACAAAATGAGAATAATGTATTGACTTCCAAAAGCGATCATAGGAATTTAATGAAATGATGGGGATCCATCAAAATTTCAACATTTTTCTGGTGCATTACTCAGGGAGCATTAAAGAGTCAGAACCAATATGACATATTTACATATGTAAAGAGAGAAGGAAAAGAAATAAGACTTATAAGGCATCAGCTCACATGATTATGGAAGCTAAGAAGTCTTGCCTGCAAGATGGAGAATCAGGAAAGACCCAGGTGGTATAATCCAATCGGAATATGAATGCTCGAACATCAAAGGAGGCAGTGGTGCAATTTCCGGTTCCTGAGATGTCCTGGGTCAAGATGTCAAGGAGAAGGAATTGAATTCCTCCATCTTCACATTTCATCCCACTTAGGAGCTTAGCACGTTGGGTCATACCCACCTACATGGGGACATCAATTTTCTTCCCTGAGTCCCCAGTTCCAAATGCTAATATCATCCATAAACAGCCTCACAGACACAGTCAGAAATAAAGTTTCATCCGAGCCCTCTATGGCCCAGTCTAATCAACACATAAAATTGACCATCACTCAGAATGACTAGCTGTTCAGTATGTTAACCATTGTCATCGGCATCTGAAACAGAGGTGAATTTTTCTCAGTCTATTTATGTAGCTATTCGTCATCTTATCAAACTCCTTCCTTTTGGCTCATGGGTATAATCAAGGCAGGACCTACAGGTACCCTCAAAGTACCGTCATGATCCTCAAAAGATACAGTAGGAAAGAGTGATATATCAGAGCCACAAGTAGGGGGAAAATCATTTTCCAAATAAAGAACTGTTATTTTCCAGCTCCCAAGAGAATTTTCAACAATACACAGAAGACAAAATAGACGTTATACTTTACAGCTGTTTATAACAGTTTAAATGACACAAAACAAACACCACTGGGTCTGCTAGCAAAATACAGACAGAAACGCAATCCAGTATGGAGTTGATCGTGACTCCTTGGGAACACCTCTGGCCAGAGTGAGCTTCTCATTCACATGAACCCAGGCATCCAAGTAGGACCAGTTAAAGGTGGGAAAAATGCAGATTTGGCCACAGCAGATCCAGGGACAAATGCATGACACTCAATGCGCTGTCCCTGTTCGCTGGAGTCCAGGCTTTCTGATGCTAGACCATCTCCTCGGTGACCCCAGCAGGGGAGGACAGGTGTGATGACAGTCTGTGAGAATAAGATCAGAAAAGCCTTCGTAGGTTATTTGGCCACCGGACGGCTGTTCCCTGAGAGGTGTGCTTCCCTTCCCCTGGTCCAGCCCTGTGCCCACACAGGCTTCTTGGGGACTCCCGAGACTCTGCTTCTTGGTAGTGTCATACGCCCCACATCCGGCTAGCAGAATAGGAACAGAAGCAAAGCGTGCAGCTTTCAGGTCACTTAAAACTTCCCAAACCTTCTTCACTGCGCTGTCCTCCTCCTGCTATCAGACAGAAACAATTGTCGTGACTTCAGAAGCGAAATGCTTCGGACAGCAGAGCTTTCCTAGCCGAAGTCCCTGAATGACTGGGAACAACTTTTCCTCCTCACTCCCTCCCCATCTACCTGAAACGACTCAGGACACTTTGGCACCAGGAAATAAACTTCTATTGTGTATGTCCTTATGCCTTTTGTCATTTGCTCTTATAACAGTCAGCATTTCCCTAATTAATAGAACTAGCATTTATGAATATTCCTGGAGAAAGGTAGGACATAAACATTAATACTTTCTACATTTTGTTTTCTTTTTCTACTTCTTGTATTCTGATATGTCTTGGGCCAATATAAAGAATGCTTACAAAATATTGAATGAATACATGCCTGACTTGAATGACCTATAACAAATAATGTACCCTTGTCTTGAATTCTTAAAATCCACAATTAATGTCACAATATTTGTCACTTTATTGTGATGTAATGTGAATTAATAAAATGCCATCTGACATTACACCCTGACCCTTTTGGGTAAAAGGTACAGTAAGTTAAATTCAGAATAAATATAAGGAAGTTTTTATTGTACATATTAAGAGTAAATTCAGTAAGTGAATCTGAAAGAAACATGAAACTCATTCCTTTAAAATATTTGATTAACCAGGAGGTGTTAAAACTAACAGGATCTTCAGTTTTCTGCACAAGTTTTGAAAATCAGCTGTAGATATTTTAGCATTTTCTTTACTAATTTGATTTTACATTAAAACCTATTAAGGGGTGCCTAGCATTCTATTTTTCCATTTTCCATAAAAGAAGAAAGTACAGCATAGCTGTCTGTCTGAAGGCTTAAGTTAGCCAAAATTGGAAGGTGAATCCTTTTCATCAAATGAACTAGGATTAAGAAAAATCCCCAACCTTAAAATTTTGGTTAAGTTTAACATCATGTCATTCAGTATATATCCCCTCATGTCTGCAGTCTACTCACACTGCTATAATTTATTCATTTACAGAATGCTTACTTAAAACCTGGGCCATAAGTTGGAAATTTTAAAAATGCCTAAGATTCAGTGCTTGTGCTTTAGCGTCACACCCTAAGACGGTACAAGCCGCATAAATACGTGATCATAGCGACGTGGCAATATATAGACTGTGTGTAAGTTTCCCCTCAAGCTCCAACTTTGTCTCAGACAGCAACATGATCTAGGAATTAAGGTGAAATATCCGTTTCAGCATATGTGCTATAAGTATAAACTAATGTCGTAAGACTGATCAACTCACCTCGACTATCCATCATTCTATTTCAATCAAATTAGCCAGCTTTTTTGTGATTTGGCAATTTTAGACTATCAAATTAAGATGCTGCTATTTGGAGGTTGAGGGAATTGTCCAATAGTGATGGAGTATGTGCTGAGTTCAGTCTGAGAGAGAGGAAAGAGACAAAGAAGGAGAGAAATGGAGGGAGGGGAGCAAGGAAAGGAAAGAGAGAGAAGAGACAGAGCAAAAAGGAAGAGAGCAGAGGAGGGAGAGAGAGCGAGAAAGAGATCTTGAATTGGGCAAAAACTCAGTTATTCTTATAAATGAAAGCTCTGGTGTGTGGCGTGTGGTGTGTGTGTTTGGTATGTTATTAGGACCAGACTCAGAGGACCTGTGGCAGTGAACTACATCCCCAGTCCTTAATAGTTTTTGTTTGGAAACAGAACCTCACGAACTTGTCCAAACTGGTCTTAAATTTGAGATTACACATGTGTGTCACCAAACCCATCTGATTCCTTTGCTTTTACATAGTCCTGCTTGGGGCAGAAAACATTAGAGGGTATATAGTGGCAGTGAAGGAAAGGGTAATCATTTGATCAAAGTTTCGAATTAAAAAAAAAATCCTGTAGGTTACAGGGCTTCTTTGGGTGGCACCTGTGTCCCATGGAAATCATCTTATTAAAAGCAGGAAAAGAATGTCATCCTAACACGTGGGAATAATTGTTAGCAGGCAACTGATCATGTAATATGCAGCCATAGTGGATTTGAAGGGAAAGATTCCAGACCATGATAGAGGCCCAGTTGTCTGCCCAAGGTTAATGGGGTAATATCCTTGTTTATTCCAGCTAAGAGTTAACTTCATAAAGTCTGAGTTTGGATCTGTCTTTTGTCCGTAGTGTCATGACTTAATGTTCTGAAGGGACGAAAGGGCCTAATGTCCCTCTTTTTTCTCCTGACTGAAAACAACCCCTTTTCCACAAGACTCACCCACCCACCCTGGGAAAAAAAAGACCCAGAGATGTGAGGTTTCTTGCTAACAGCCTTTTTTAGTTTGTTGAAGAAATTTGGCCTACAAGTTCCTTGGCTTGTCTGCAGTTCTGTCTCACCTGCAGCAGCGTGAAGTCTAAATCATCAGACTCCACAAGGTCAAGAAGTGCTCCACGTACTGCTAAGAGAGGCTTTCCGTACAAATGGCAAGATGGCAGTCATGCCAAAGATTGCACTGTGTTGGAGGTGATGGGAGGAAATCCACTGGGTGTTAAGAAATGAATTGAGTGACTACATTCCTACTTGTCAGCAATTGATTTAGCAGCCTGGAGGAGGTCAGTCAGTCCTAGTTGAATGCTGTTGTAATCAGAGTGGAACATGGCTTTCACCGACTTCTGCGCTATCTTCAACCCAATTGTGGTGTTCATCTGCACCTCTGCATAGTTTCTTCATAACATCCCTTAGTCTGCAAAGAGACTGAGTCAATAGTAGAGCTCCACTGAAAGTCCTTGGGTAGAGGTAGCTCCAGGGACATAGGTGCTGATTGATTGCCACTATGTGTGGCTCAGGAATGTCTTGTATATGTCTTCTCAGATTTCTGCCTTTTTGTTTACAAGCACCCGCCATTTAAAAATGCTCTCACTGGGGATTTGGCTCCATGGTTCCAGTGCCTGCCTAACAAGTGCAAGGTCACCAGTTCTATCTCCAGTACCAAAAAAAAAAAAAAATTCTCTCAATGCTTCAAGTTACACTAAGCGTTTATATTTTTTACACTCACCAAAAGTACTTCTAATGTAGGACGTTAGCACAGAGGAAATGCAAGTCAACAAGTTAGAGAGCCTGAGAAACCAAATGCTAAGCATAACACTGGCCTGAGTCTACAATTCATAGAACCCCATTCCCAGATGCTGAGAGCTCAGGGGGCAGTTAGGGAGGCAGTTCTGTACACAAATGATTTTGTTACTGTATGGTAAAGATTAGTAAGGCAGCAAGGGATGATAATCTTCAAAGACCCTCTCGTTTTGGCTGTCCAAAGTTAACTAAATTGTGGCTCTGTCAAAATTAGCTAGAACTCAGGATTCATAATTGCTCAGGCCATCATAAAACTGGATCATGGTGATGGTTGTATAACTCTATGAACTTAGTTTAGAAAAAGTGGATTTGTAGACTCAAGAAATTTTATGGTATATAAGATATGTTCCAGTAAATGTTTATAATAAACAATAAATGTTGTTATAATAAACAATAAATGTTATTAAACAAGATGTGAATGAATAGCCACATGTAATATATTTAGGCATTAGACAACTAGTTTGGATTAACATCTCACCAAACCAAGTCCATCATGGAGAAATGTGCCCTAAATGCCCCAAGTTGTCATAAGAATTGATTTTCAAAAGTCTAATTTGCTTCATGTACAATTATTTTTAAATTAAGGTAGACATTTATTTGCTCACAACTAAACACAGAGTAGGTTTGAAATTTATATATATGCTTTAGATGTAGACAATATGTAAACAAAGTTGAATATTTCTCCATCCATCATTATAAGTGAATGAACATAAGAATAACTTTGTAAGGGCCGAGGGGGTAGCTCAGTGGTGCAGTGATTCTCTAGCATGTACAAGGCCCTGGTATTAATCCCCATATACATCTAATTAGCCTTTTATTATAATTAAAAATTTGAGGAAAATATTTTCAAAGGCTTGAGTTTACAAATTTATTTCCACTATTTGCTATTGCTCACTTACATATAACTAATTTTATGCACAATGGTTCCATAATTACTGTAAAAGAGGAGGAAAGCTATTAATTTGTATAATTTCCAATTATTATATGATCCTTTCAATAATCCTTTAAGCAAGGTAATATAATTATACTCTTCCAATTGATTGAGGAACTGGGTCTTAGTAAGGTTAAGTATCTGAGCCAAGTTTATTGAGTTAATAAGCAGCAGAGACAGAATCCAAACCCAAATCTCATCTAGAGTCCCAGTTACTTGCATCAGGTAAGCAAAACGGAAAACCAAGGAGTCTAGCATGAGACTCTGACGTGAGGAAAGCATTCCTCAAGACAAAAACGGGGCACTTGCCGGGTGTGCATTGACTCAGAAGACCTGACTGACCTCCAGCCTCCTGTCAGGACGATGCCGGCAGACGCTGGCTCCCGGACAAAGGTGTCCCAGAGGATTCGTGTGCAGGAAGACTCTCCAGGGCCCACTTGTCGGAGCCAGAACCTGCTTCTGGCTACTGACGCCTGGGACCTGCCACTTCTCATGAGAAATTATAAATTGGCCACAGCTTCCAACTGCTTCAGCTGGGTTACTTTATTAAGAACACTATGCTCACAGCCCATCGGTAGCCTGACCGATAAATCCGAAGGCAAACAGTGTCTCAGGTTGGTTCTAAGGGGCAAAGACCAAGCTCGACAGTACCTTTTGGCTGGAGACTCCTTAAATATTTTCTAGGAGTTCTTTCTTCCTCCTGGAGAAGAAAACAAATTTACTTGACTGTTATGTGTCTTTTTTTTTTTTTACCACCAAAGAAAAATATGCTTTTGTGAGAATTCTGAAATTGCAAGGTGCTCTTTTAGATATTGCCACATAATTTATACTTCTGGCAAAGATTCACCACATGGGATGCGTTATTCAGGGCTTGGCATTTATATGATTTTGACAGAGGTTAGGCTCACTGGGAAGACCACGGTGACCAGTATGCTACGGTTGTCTGAGCTGGGTGTCTTAAATTGCTCAGGGACTGAGTAACCATGTTGCCCACAAACATGTTAGGTGGGCACAGAGTGCAGGTGGTGGGCATATATTTAAGGCTTCATTATCCTCTGATAAAGCTGCAGCCAGACACCTCACCTAGCCCTGACATCTAAAACTTTCTGTTTCTCCATGTTGAAACTTGGCCAGGCTCGTCAGCCCAGTGACGATAAGAAAAAAGGAAGAAGAAAGAAACTCCGTTAATAGGATTATACAATTTGGGGAGTAGAAAGTTGTTACAGATAATTTATTTTGAAAGCTGATTTCGCTTTAGTGAAAACAAGCTCAATCCATTACACCAGAGACTGTTGTGCCAAACACAATCATTTCTAGTTTGAAAGATGTGATTGCTTTTTAATGTGGAAATTTCACAAGGTTACGAAGAGGAAAAAACTTAAACTCCTTTTGTATAACAAAGTCACTTTGGGGTACGGGTTGCAGTGCTCTGACAGTCTCCAGACACCCTGACGACATTGCAAGTCGCAGAAGTGGATCATTTTGATTTACACCCTTTCTCCATTGTATTTCTCACTCCTTTGGGATAATCTAATAGTTTTTTAAAAATCAAAATAGATAAAGTAAGGTATTGCAAATCCTGGAAATACCCAGGATAAAGCTAAGACAAAAGAAAGGGGAGAACAAATACAGGTAAAGGTACATATCCTGTAGACTTGTGCAGACACTGTGTGTGTGTGTGCGTGTGTGTGTGCGCGCACACGCGCGCGCATGTGCATGTGTGTGTGTTTCATAAAAATGATCTTATTTGCCGGGCGTGGTGGCTCATGCCTGTAATCCCAGCACTTGGGAGGCAAAGACAGGAGGATTGCTGAGTTCTAGGCTTGCCTAGGCTCCATAGTGAGCTCAGGGCCAGCCTGAACTACAAAGCGAGACCCTGTCTCAAAAAAAGAAGATCTTATTTGCTTTCCCTGCTTTGGCCACACCAGCCTTGTATTTAGCCTGTTCCCAAATCATATGATGATATCCGTTCACCAAGCTCTATGCCATGTTCTTTGCCACCTCCTCACGTATTGTATCTTGAAAGATTTTTAAAGACAATAAAAATTCAAAAGTCAATGTTTAAAAACAATGTCTCATAGATATGACTGAAATTATCAACGTGATGATGGCTAGGTTTTGATCCTGTCATATTTTATCAGACCTTACAATTCTTCCCTGATACATCATTCCCAGTGTAATTTTTACAAAATGGTCAGTGGAACAGAGCTATTTCTATCACTAAAATTCACCAAATGGAGAAAGATAGAAAATGTAAACCATTCGGGAGAGAAGTGAGTGTTTTTTGTGTAGCCTGCATTCGTCTGCCCTTACACTGGGCTCCATCCTGACTCTGGAGGATGGAGCTGGCGGGTGGGACAACTCCACAATTGCAATATAGCAGCTTTTTAGAGCTTTGGATAGAATGACACCTATGCCGCAAAACCTCTCTGTCTCTCCAGTCATTGGCTGTCATTGTTTCTCCAGTCATTGGCTGTCATTGTCTCTCCAGTCATTGGCTGTCATTGTCATTGTTTTGAGTACATGTCACCCTGCTCTTTGGTGACTGGCAGGGGGAGAACAGGTGCAGAAGCTCTGGGATTGTGAGGCTCCCTGCAGAAGTGTGGCTGCCAAACTGGTGTTGGTTAGACTCAGCACAAACGGACACAAGTCCAAGGAAAATTAAGAGGACCAGAAAACCGGAAGAGAAGTATGTTTGCCTTTCCTGGAGGTGATGTTGGGCAGGGGGTGCCCTGGAGTCAGAAGAGTAAGTGAAGTGACATCAGAATGCCTCGTTTTCAGCTGAGCTCGATCCTAGTTAGCTCCTGGCACCGACTGCCCCACTCATGAACACTCAGGCTGCCCTAGAAGGCCCAGGCCAGCTAAATCTGCAGGGTGAGTGCAAACTTCCTTCTATTTTCTTTTTGGTTTTTCCTTCCCTATTTGTTATCACTTCTCATACTGTTCTCATACTGAAACGCCAAGATGGACCAGTTCACTTAGCATCAATGCAAAGAAGGAGATGAGCACTGTAAGGTGGCTTTTGTGATTGTGCTGGATCAATGTCCGCAGTGGTGCTTAGAAAAAGGGCTGCCTTTGTTCAATGGCTCTCAGGTCCAGCTCTTCTGTATTTTTATTTTATGTAACATTCACAAACACTTGAGGTGTTTATTACCCTATGTGCTATGGAAAGGGAGGTATTGAAATACAAGAATTTAAGAGCCCACAGTTTCATTTGTTTCAAAGTCTGTGCCTCAGGCCACGAGGCCATTCTGTCTCCTGACTTCACTTGAGGTACCGAGATTTCACTCATGGCCCTGGCTCTTCTGCACTCAGTTGGAGAACGAGAGGGGGCAGGGAGGAGAGAGGGGAAGGAAAAGGGGAGAGGGACGTGGCAGAAAGGTAGAGGACTACTGGCTGCATCTGTCCAGTAATAAGGGTCTGAGACCAATAATAAAAATACCACTTTATATTTATATTATGTGCACAGTTTCCCATCTATTTTCACATTAGTCCTTCAAGCAACATTATCAGCAAGACAGAGAATTTTATCCCCGTTTAACAAGGGAAGAAGCTACGAGTCAAGGAAGTTAAGCAATTTGTCCATGATTACAGGCATAAGCAAGAAATAGGAGTCTAAAGTGGTTCATTTTTTCAGACTCTCAAGCCAGTTCTTATTCCCCGTGGTGGAAAGTGAGAGTCACATTCCGCTTTGCACTAGGCTGTGTGCAGACTGGGCTGCGGCCGAGCGTCCCTCTCGGGATGCTACCGACTGAATCCCTCGGCTCCATGTGCGTCAACTGTGAGCTCCTTGAGATGAGGGGCTATCGTTTTTTTCTTTCTTTTTCATTTAAAAAATTTTAAAAAACCAACTTCTTTATGTTTTCAAATTAAGGAATACAAACCCTTTTTTCTCGTGGTTTGTTTTGAGACAAGGTCCATGAAGTAGTTTATGCTGGCCTTGAATTCCCAGCAATCCTCCTGACTCAGCCTCCCCAGTGCTAGGATGGCAGACATGCACCATGACATCTAGTGTGGTGAGTACAAACTTGTAAGTTGCACTACTGAGAACTGACAGTTGTCAATACTTTGATGTACCTTTTTCTGTCTTTCATTTTTATTCTTTGTACTTAACATAATGTTTGCACATAGTGACTGTCCAATTAATGTCGGATTAATTTAACTATGGAGTGCATAGTTATGGGAATTAATTAGGAAATCTATACCTAGTATAGAAATAGCATTTGGAATTTCTTTGTTCCTAAAGCTGTCATTTCTGAAGTATTTCTAAAGGACTCATCCATGGTTTACTACTTTATGATGATCATAAGAAGGTTTTGAAAAACACAAGCTATGTGTTTTCTTAAAGGTAAACTACAAATGGCCTTATGTCAATATCCCCACAGTGAAAGATAGTTTTTCAGGGTTTTGTTTGAAGGATTTTCCTTGAATTTCAGTGATTGCTAAGACTGCATACTCTACACAGGAATCGAAATTGACATGAAACCAAGCTCCCCTCTCAAAGAGCACACATGCATGCCATACCAGAAATCATGCTAAGCCAGCCTACATGTACTAATCTTTCTGTAATGCATGGTCGGGGAGCAAAGCTGGGAAAGAAAATGCAAACAGCCTGAAGTGAAAACCCATGGTTGTTTGTCTTGATTAGTCTCTATAAAGAAAGGGGCAGCAAAGCGCCTCATTGTCCCAAAGTGTCACCGGTGACAAGAGCCTCACCATGTACTTCGAGGGAGTGCCGTGGCGGGCCCAGAGTCTGGATTTGGAAAAAGGGGAAGCGAATAGACTCTGTGGTTTGTTTTGAGATCCCGGGAGGAGCTCAAGGGCTGCGGAGTCCGTCCTCCGCCAGCCCTTCCGGCCTCCACTACTCTCTCACGGCCATCACGCTGTTTTCACTAAACCTTGGCAGACGAGGTGAGAAAAGCTAATCAGAGAAAAAGACCCTCCATTTCAGGCCTCCTTCGGCATGACCTGTGACTCCGGGCCCCCATGGATGGTGAGACCAGAGACTTCTTTCATTGAGTCTGTCTTGCTGAGAGGAAAAACTGCTTCGTGTGATGACTTTATGGCAAATGCTGGCAAAAGCTTTGCCCTGCATACTGAAAGAGAGACATTTCTGACCGCAGCTCATGAACCACACTTATTTACTCTGGCACATGCCCACTATTTGTTCATAGGCTTTCTGTCTCTACTAAATGTGTTCCAATTTTGGAGGCTAAATCATTGCCAGTAGTTTCCAGGACATTCCGCTAGGCTAAGCAAAATTGCCCTAAGCGGTAGTCAGAAACCACTGGAGTAGTATTGTAAATACAGACTATTTGGAGAAAATGAAAGATACCTAACATCTTATCTTTTCTGTGCTGCAGAAAGTCATGGGCTGTGTCTTTCAGAAAGCCATGCTAAGGCACTATCAAGAGCAAGAGAGGGATTCAAGGACCTTCATGCTCACTAGAGTTCAGAAAATTGTGTCTAAAACCACTTTGAGAGTTGGTCACAGCCTCACATGGATGAGAGTTCGAATTATGACTATGTTCAAGAAGCACGTTACACATTTGGTGCAGCCTAAGCAGTAGTAGTCTTTTGCCCGGTATAGATTTTCAAATGAATGAAAGATCTAAAAAGAGTGGATGGAAGACTCAAAGAAAATGGTAGCCCTTCTGGGCTCCTCATTAGCCATTTCCAATTCAGTACGGGGCATGCCATCCCAGCATGAGTCATCATCTTGTATAGCTAGGTTTGATGGGTCATGAGGAACCTAGTTAATTTCAGAGCAGATATAATTGAGAAATACTCCATTTATAATTAAGCCTCCCAGATCTATTGAGGTGCTATATTTTGCCCTGGCAGAGATAAAGAAAAGGATATATTTTGTGATCTTGCTTCCCTATACATTCCTAACCAGAGCACTGATTGTACATGAATAAGGAATAAAAATAAGGAACCTGTAAAATCAGGAATCTTAATATCAACTCACCAAGCTGAACATGGTTGTGTTTTGGAAGAGGAAGGTCACTTAAAAGAAAATAGTCTGTCAAAAGTAATGATCTTCTTTTGAGGCGGCTGAACTTTCAATAACTTATGTGTTTCGTGATACTTCTTGGGACTTACAGAAACAAGTTGCTTTCATCCTAAGGATAAAGCAAAATTAACTTAAAACAAGATGCAATTAAAACCCCTTGTGTTGGATTAGAAGGGAGAAGGAAGGACATATGTATCTCTGTTCATGTGCGTTCTGTCAACATTGCAGACATTTTAACTTCGGTGGTGAAAAACACGAAGAAGAACTAGGTAGGGACAAGGCTACCACATCAAACTGAGAGTGGGGTAGAGCGAGCGTCTGACACCTCCTGTCTTCTCTGCCCGTCTGTTTTTAATTTTGCTAAATCATTCCCGTCTGGAGAGTGTGTCTTTTAAGTTGTCTCACCAAGCAACATGGAGGTACAGCGTCAAGGAGTCTGATCTCGGAATGAACCAGGCAGAGATGCAAAGCTCAGAAGGTCTCCAAACCCGTCAAGTTCCCAAACCAGAAGAAAGATACAAGAGGAGTAGGGTGGAGCCGACGCTAAAATAGCATTAGCCTTGAAGGCATCTGGGAAGATGGAAGTTAGAGTTAGCTTCTCTCACGATGAATTTGAGGCTTTGTGCTTGTATTTTTAAAGGTTAATATCCCCTGAACTTTGAAGAAGTGCTTTCTAGGGAATATGAACTTCCATGAAATTTTAGTGCAGAAGAGATGCCACAGAAAGAGATTTATGATAGGGGCGGGGCTGGGGTAAAACCTCAGATGTGTGCGGCACGGGTGCATGTACACACGGACATGGTCCTGGGAGAGTTACTTTAAGAATAAAAGCAACGATCCCAGTCAGCTCCTGAGTAAGCCACTTAGCTTGGTCTGAAGGGAACTTTAGACTCCAGGCTTCTAAGCACTGGAGTCTTCACACATACCTCTTTCTAAAGCACCTCCACATCTGTAAGACTGGCGTGGTGAGAATCTCTACCTATGTAATTATGGAGCTGAAATCAAAAAGCGTGAAGCACGGAGCTTGCAAAAGACTCTGAAATGTTACCTACTGATTTCTAGGGCCACCTATGAAATGGGAATTGTTCACTGTGGTGCAAAAATGAGACCCTGTAGCATGCTCTTCCACATCACTTCCCTACAAGTGTCCCCGTGAGGCTACCTGTGTCTCATTTCAGTGCCTTTCATCCTGAAAGTGGAACATTTATGATTAGGTTGTTTCAGTGCCTTTCACATTTATTATTCAATAGAAGAGCTGAATTATGTAATAGGGTAAGTGACTTCTAATGGGGAACCACTAGTAAAGAAGAGCCAGGGATTCATGGGGCACAGAAGTGTGTGCATGGGTGTATACATTTACACTAGCATGCATCTGTTTGTGTGAAAGGCATTCATTTACATAAGGAAACCACGTAATTGTTAAAGACTAATAATGATCCTGTTGAGTCACCCTGGAAATCACTGTAAGTCTCATAGGAAGCTTTTCTAAGAGTTTCAAGTTAAATCGAAGCCCTGTCTTGTTAGTAACTCAGTGGATATATTCTGCCAGGGTGACAAAGATGTTCAGAAAATTTTGAATTAGCTGAGGGGAAATATAAACAATGTCAAATCAAAACTGCTGTGGGCATTTTTAAAGAGTTCTTTGGCTCATTATGCAATCAGAAACAAAGCACTGCTACTGTTTTCCAAGAGACTGTGGAAAAGGGAGTGAAGATCTGGTCTGTGGCATACAGCAAATGACTTAAAAGAAAACAGACATGGGTTGTGAGTTTACATATTGTAAGGAGAAATCAGCTGCAGGCACTTCTGAATCATTTGTCTTTCTGGTATTGTAGGAGTCAGCCTGTGAGCAAACCATGGGGCAAGGCTGGGAGTGCTGGGATGTGCATGTGCCCACCTCCAGGAGGAGAAAGGGCTGTGAAGTCCTGCACTGTCCTGTTGACAGGATAAGTACTTCTCCTGCTGTCCGCTCCTCCCTGCACTCAGAGACCTGGCCATGCAACCATGCAAGACAGATACTGCCTCTCTGGGCCTCCGAGGTTGGACACACCTCACACAATACTTGGCCATGTGCTTGACTTTCACGGAACTAAACAAACGTGTCCCTGTCCCCAAAATGTTGGTCTTACCATTTAGGAATGTGAGTGTCACTCCTGAAAATTCACATCTTTGAATCAAGGTACTGCCGCCCAAGAGCCACGAAGTTATGAACACCGGAAGAGGGATAGTGGACCTAACTGTCTTTCCCTTTCCGCTCTCATTCTAATTACCAGATAATTTCTTCCCCCTTGGAAAGCAGGAGTAAATAGTCACCTAGAACAAGGTACAATGCAAGAGGAATGGGATAAAGAATTTGGTTAACATGAATCACAGAGAAGGTCCAGAATACATCAGCTCAACTAAGGGCCACAGTGAGGTTTTGGTGAAACTGAAATTACCCCTCTGTGTACAGGGCAAAGAGGAGAGAGGAAGAGCCCTTCCAAAGAAGGTTGCCAAAGAGCCAGGCACGGCCTTTCTTCAAGTGAGCCTGCAGATGGTAGACTTTCCAACAAAATGTGTCATAAGAGTCACCCCTTCCCTGAGAAAACACAAACCCTACTCCCATCTGTCCCTCCGTCCACTTCCCAGTTGCTATGGTGACTCTAAGCTTTTTGTGAACCCTTCATTCGGTTCTTCAACCACCTACTCGCATCCCAGATCTCCCAAGCCCGATGCCTGTCCCCAGGTTCTGCAGTCACGCTGTTGCCTACAAGGCGATGACTAAACCTCTGGAGAAGTGCAGAGATCTGCACTGGTGACTCCGAGTGACCCTGCTAAAAGAAAGGATTCTGGGTAGTTCCGGTGCCACGGTTGTTTTTAAATCAGCAAGGAAAAAAAATCTCTCTCTACTTCACCCAAACTCACCAGGTCTTTATCCTTTAAGAAGACTGTGTAGGAGTCTTTAATCGATAATGTGACCTACTAAGAGGGACCCAGTGGAATTGGTTTCCCAGAAGATAAGGCGCCTCATCCATCGCCCCGCACCCTCCAACCACCTGAGGCCACTCCTTCCAGACCTTGCTATCTACTTGGGGACCACAGAGCTCTTGGAACAGTTGCTTAGGCCAGTTTCATAAGCAGACCTGGAACTCTTTGAAAAGGAGTGGCCGCGGTGCACAGGGAAGGTATCGCTCCAGGATTTGTGATGTGTTTTCTGTGAGGGGCAAGTCAGTGGGTGAAGGGAGCAGTGCCTGAGAGAGGAGGAGGGGTAACTATCAGGAGACGTTTCCTGCAGCAACTAGACCTGGTTGTTTGGCTGAAGAAAGGGCTTAGGGGCCCAGTTTTCCTGGTCATTTCATGATTGTGGCAAAATCAGCCATACTTCGTGGTGCATCTGGTCTCTTGATGAAGCTCTGTGCAAGTCACAGTAGAGAGGGGGATTTAGCTCTCTGGCCCCACACCGGCCTGGCAAGTACAAAGTCCTGAATTTGACTCCCAGATAAAAAAGCACACTTCACATGATTTGTCTTACTTTAATTTTTCAAGCAAATTATAAACATGATAAAATCATTCTGCATCCAGGTACTCATAGTATTCTACTAAGTATATTACATACTTTCACAGAGCCTACCTTCAGAAAGCAAAAAACCAGAAAAATTTTCCAGTATATAGATGATTTACAGAATAGCAAAACAATTAGATAAAACAGTTTAGTTTTTGTATCCTTGATAATTTTTGTTTCCATGATTCTGCATTATGAAAAATACTTTTAAAAACTTGATTTTTTTTTTACATTCAGCATTGTAAGAACTTAGCCTTAGGCAAAAGAAAAACAAAAGAAAACAACACTGTGGCCAGTTTTCCAAAATTAAATAATGAATCAATGTAGTGCCGCTTCTACCATCAGACGAGAATCTCTTAGAAACATGTAACACGCTATTCTGCTCAGCAACTTAAGAAAATCGCTCCTGTGAATCAAGGAGATTAAATAGTTTGAACAGAGATTATCCTGGAGGAGACCACCCAGAGTTACCTTCCCCTTACTCATTCCCTGGCAACGACTCTACAGACGCTAAGTAGCTGGAGCAGAAACACTCATATCTCGCTGAAACTTGTCCACTCTGTGGCTTTCTGCACTGGGGGCTGCAGTTTGCAGTCACAGACAATTTTTGCAAGACAGTATTTCTAAGGAGAAATATCTCTTTAAGACCCTTGTGGATTAGTCAGACAAATTTTGCCCTGCATAAGGCCGGTGCCTCTGCCCAATTTTGATCCTGACCCAGCAAAAGCATTCTCCACATTTGGTCTCTGGAATCTGAGGAGGAAAACTAAAACAAGCGGTCATTACCGAAGGGGGTTTCAATAATTACTTTAATGGGAGAGAGTGATTTTATGTGAAGGTCTTTGTGACAACTCAGGAAGAAACAATCAAAAGGAAAACTGTTTTCACAGCTTGTGACAAGGTAATACCAATAAATAGGAATGGCGCCTTGATAGTTTATCCCAGAGACCCTAAGACACAGGTTGACCACATAATTTATTGTCTAAACCAGGACGCTTTAGAGAGCAAAAGGGGCTCTCCAAAGGGGCAATTAACAATGACCGTAGAACAACAGGTGCGAGCCAGAACAGTTCGGGCCGGCAGGGCACACGGTGCCCTTCTCATACTGGAAATGAGAATGGGCGAGAATGCGGACACAAGGGTTTGACAGTGCTTGTTTAATACAAAGGGGGCTTTCAGTAGGGGTTTGAACATATTCATTTTGGGTGGTCCCGAGTTCCATCCCCAGCACTACACAGCACAATGCTGGGCATGGTGTTTGTGCCTGTTATCCCAGTACTCAGGAGGCAGAGGCAGGAGGATTGCTGTGAGTTCAAGGCTTGCCTGGGCTACATGGTGTGTTCAGGGCCAGACTGAACTGCAAAGTGAGACCCTGTCTCAATAAATAAATAAATAAATAAATAAATAAATAATCTTCATTTTAATTATGGCAGTTAGTGACATCCCAGCCATGTTGTGTCCTCTGTTTACTAATTATTAAATCAATAAGCCTTATCCTTTCAGTCCAGTATTTTATATAGGTCAGTTGTGTTTGAAACACCCATTCTTTTTTTTAACCCTGGGAACTAATCAGTGCACTTACCAACTGAACACAAGTGCCCGTAACTGACCTATCTGGAAGACTGGCATTTCCAGTGTCTTTCAGTACTTCAAATGTCTTAAATGTGATGTTTGACCTGGCTCAGTTTGGTGCATGGAAGATCATCATTACCATGGAAGTTAGCATAAAGTAGGCGAATCAGAAATATTTATGAATGAATGAAAGACAAGGACCAAGCAGGAATTTCTCAAAAAAGAATATGAATGTATACCAAAAAATCATAGGTTTGTTTTTATTCAACTCTTTCTGGTTGCATATAAGAGATAAAATACACAGGGGAGTCAACAAATGCATGCTTTAGAAATTACAGTGGGGCCGGGAATTTAGCTCAGTTGTTCCGGTTTGCCTGGCAAGGGCAAGGTCTGGAGTTCGATCTCCAGTACAACATACCACAGAGCCAGACATGGTGGCTCACACCTGTAATCCCAGTTTATAATCCCTCAGGCAGAGGCAGAGGCAGGAGGATTGCTATGAGTTCAAGGCTTGCCTGGGCTAGGTAGTGAGTTCAGGGCCAATGTGAACTACAAAGTGAGACCCTGTCTCAAAAGAAAAAAAAAATCACAGTAAGCAAGCTGCTCTCCAGAATTAACAGAAGAGACACGTCACTATAGAGCTATGAATTCTAAAGGTGGAAGTCTGTCTTTGCTTTTGAATTGTTAGTATAAAATAGGATTAAATCTAGTTTCTCTGATTTAAGTTTTCAGTTCTGCTCTAAAGAGAAGGAATTTGATGTTGGTGTTGAAGAAGGACCATCAGTGCTTTGAGTACAGTGTAATCCTGTGCAGAAATTCTTATGGAAGGGAGAACAAACCACAGTGAAGGAAACAAAGGAAATAATTTTTAAACGAGCAGTTATGGAAGTTACTTTTGGGGGGAGCTACTGGAGAGCAGTTAGAGCCTCTCTATATAACTTCTGTAAGCATTTGTGAGTCTAAACAATCTCCGAAGAAGTTATCATGAGATCTAAAACTGCTTAAACACAAGACAGAATGGAAATGTAGAAATCAACTGCCTCGGGACTCATTTCATATAGTTTTACTATGCTAAGGAAGTAATACTGAAACTCTTAAAAGTCCTCATTCAACATTCAAAGAGTACTTTTAAGCTCTTTTCTTCTCAGTGTTGAAAATACAAAGGTGAATATGAAAAAGTTTCTGTTTTTGTGAGTTTTCCATTCTGACATAGATATATAATAAACCAATATTGGCCCGATATTTATATGATTATATAATGAATATATAATTCACCAGATGTGGTAAAAGTAAAGAAAGGTAAAGGGGCAAAGGAAGACAGGCCTTGTGAAGAGGTTCTGATGTGGGACCACCTGGCAGGGCACAGGGGCAGAACCGAGTCATGTAAGCGCCTGCGCACAGAGCATTTCAGACAGACACTGCGGCGAGTGCAAGGCTCTGAGGTGTGAGCCTGGCTGGACTCTCAGAAGAGCAAGGAGATCACTGTCGCACGAGAACAGTGAGGAAGATGAGCACAGGGTGAGTTCAGAGATGGAGTGTGAATGCGGGCAGCACCACAGGCCCAGCTGTTATTAGTGCACAGAGTTGAAAGGGAACAGGTAGAAGTGGGGAAACCGATCACCTGCACAAATCCGTGTCAGTGATACTGGAGCTCGGACTAGAATTTCCGTGGTGGAGGCAGCGAGAGTAGACAGGTTTGGGACACATTCTCAAGTCAAATTCCAATAGGGTTGGCATTTCCAACCATAAAAGGTAGATGGGGGCAGGTGGTTTTGTCTGTTTTGAACTTGTTAAGTTTGGGATGACTTTAAAAAGCTAAACTATGATGTCAAGGTGACACAGAATCTGCAGTTTATGTGTTAATTAGAGTATGGACAGACCTCAATGTGGAGAAGGTATTCAGAGCTGAGAGGTAGACGAGATGACCAGTTGTTTAAAAAGAGCAGATTTGCGAGGTTGTAGGACATGAGAGAGATCCAGTAGAGATATGGGTAAAAACGAGAATTAATTCATGTCATATACTAGTACAAATTCCCCAGTGTTGAGTGTAACTGTGAGTTGTCTATGAAATGTACCAATAAAGAATTCAATTAAAAAAATCAAGAAGCAGAAAGTACTCCACTGTGACCAACAAGCTGAGACAGAGAAGATGAGACCTGAAAATTGGCTGTTGTTATTTGTCAGGTAAATACTACAAGTGGCCTTGAAAAGAGAATTTAAGGACCGTGGTTATGACCAAAAGCCTGAGAGGACTGGATTTAAGAATGAAAAGAGGGAAAGGTACTTCTACAAAAATAAACTCACTTCTTCAAGGAGAACTACTCTAAAGAAATATGAAGAGAGGGCACAGGATTTGGAGCAAGTGTGAATTTACCGAAGATTTCATGCGACTTTTTGCCATTTAAAGTGGGAGAGAGCCTACTTGTCTGCTGACAGCAATGATCCAGACAACCAACACATGTTCTTAAAAGGAGCAGAGTGTAACTTAATCCACGTTGAAATCTCTGAAGTAGGAATGAGGAAGATTTTCACCACATCGTGCCAGATTAATTAAAAGAGAAAGTAGTTGAAAAGGGAACTCACAGTAGTATTATGATGAATTCTTGGTCACCACCAAGATAGGTGCTACTGATGATGGAAGCAGAAGGTCAAGGGGAAGAAACAGTTCGGAAAGCTGCGGAGGAGCAGTCCGGGATGAAGCTCTGTGCGACCCAACAACCAGCCCGACGCCCTCTGCAAAGCTGACCCGGAAGTTTTGTTAATAGTTGAGTTTGGTTCGTGTTAATTGCGTATTGGGAACTAGCATGCATTTTGTATGAAAAGAAACTCAGACACTGTAGAGAATATAAAATAAAATGAAAGCACACACACACACAGATTTTCTTTCTCCCTAGAGAAAATCATTGTAAATAATCCTTATAGTGCCCGTATATATATATATATATATATATGTATGTATGTATGTATACATATATATGTACCTGTATGTATGATTACTTTACCAAAATTGGATTATATACTATTTACATATTCTGTAGCTCTCTCTTTATGCATAACAATACATCTATTGTATTTTTTCATCTTAGTAGAAATAGCTCTACTTCATTATAAAAACAGGAATAGGTAATATATGAACATAATACTCTATGCGAAGAAGACAACAGGATCCATAGTCTTCCTCCAATCTCCCCGCCAGTCAGCTTCTCCCCAGAGACACTTGCTATTACCAGTTCCGTAAGTGTCTTTCCACAGTTGGGCCATGCATGCATATAAACACGTTAAATATGTACATACATGTATGTACATATACAAACTGTAGCATATAATACACAGGTTTTATATTTTGATTTTTAATTTTTTTTTGAGACAGGATCTCGCTTTATAGTTCAGGCTGCCCTGAGCTCACTATGTAGCCCAGGCAAGCCTCGAACTCAGCAATCCTCCTGCCTCTGCCTCCCAAGTACTGGGAGTGATTTTTCTTTTTCTTTTCTGTCTTTTCTTTTTTTTTTTTGGAAGTACCAGGGATTGAACTTGGGCCCTGTGTGTCCAAGTTTGGCGCGGTACCACTTGAGCTAAATCCCAAGCCCTTGGGATTGAGTTTTAAATTTTAATTTATATCTTGAAGATCAATGCTACCTAATTTTTTTCAAATGACAACGCAGTATTTTATTTGATCTTAATCAAATCTTACACCTGGATCTTTCCCATTTTCTCACAATTAGCTGAGTGTACCCATACCAAGTAACAATTTAGAATTTATTGAGCAAAAGGAAAGAGAATATACCAAAATAGAAATAAGATCAACAAAAAGGTATTTGACATTGGGCAGAGTTGTGCATTAATACTAAATCTGGGCTCTTGTCTATGAGAGATTAAAATAAATCTTTGAAAGGCAATTTGAAATTCTAAATAGTAACATTCTTACTTTCCAAAAGGGACCCCATGTTTTTAATACCTCCAAAGAGGATAAAATTAGAGGCCCCTCTGTTTTGGATACTCAAACCTTCTTAAGGACCTTAAAGAAGCATTTTTCTGAAACCAATGAATGTCTACACAATCATTTTATTATTAATAGAAATGCCTGGTCAAGGAACCATACTCCACCGGGTGTGGTGGCACATTTCTGTGATTTCCGCACTCAGGAAGCTGAGGCAGGATGATCCCAAGTTTGAAGGCAACCTGGACTACACACTGAGACCCTGTCATTAAAAAAAAAAAGTGGAGGGCCGGAGGGTTAGCTCAGTGGTTCCGGTGCCTGCCTCGCAAAAGCAAGGTCCTGAGTTCGATCCCCGGTAACCACATACAATGCTGGGCGTGGAGACTCACGCCCACCAACAGCCAACACCGCATACCACAATGCTGGACGTGGTGGCTCACGCCTGTCATCCCAGCACTCGGGAGGCAGAGACAGGAGGATTGCTGAGTTCGCGGCGGCTTGTCTGGGCACCATAGTGAGCTCAGGACCAGCCTGAACTATAAAGCGAGACCCTGTCTCAAAAAAAAAGCAAAAAAAAAAAAAAAAAAAGTGGAAAAGGCAGTCGAGGGTGGGAGAGAGGAACAATCTTCCTCTATCTGGCCCTCAGCAGTGTCTATTGCATCAAGGATTTTCAGAGAAACTGGTTTTACATATGTTGAGAGTGATGAGTCAGTATCATTGAAGGGACACATTCTCAGGAAAACTCCAGAAAAAAAGCGATAACTTTTCCTATTCTAGAAAATACATTATTAACTCCCCATTTTGTGGAGCATGAGGGCATTGGCTCCGTGGCCACTGGGCAGGTGCATGAAGTGGTTAGTTCTCTTTGGTTCAGCTCTGTCTGGGAAAAGAGAGGGGTGGCGTTCAGTGCTTCTCCCTCAGCAGGCAGAAGAAACAGACATCTGAAGCTGCAACGTGCTTTCTTTTTTCCCGGCAGTACCAGAGCCTGAACTCAGGGCCTTCTTCCTGAGCTGTAACATTAGTCCTGTTTATACTTTTCATTACGAGACAGGGTCTCCCTATGTCACTAAGTTGCTCAGGCTGGGCTCCAACTTTTAACCCTCCTGTCTCAGCCTCCCAAAGTGCTGCTATGACAAATATGCATCACCATGACCGACTCCAAGGAAGGCTCTTCTTATGCAACCCTGAGTCAGAGATGCCTCTGCAGCTGGATGTGGTGGTAGCATCATCCTGAAATCCCAGAGCATCCTAGGAGGCCGAGTCAAGAAGGTCACAATACTGAGCCCAGCTTGGAAAACAATGATTTAGCAATACCCTATCTCAATTTTTTTTTAAGTTAAAAATGGCTAGGTTTATAGCCAGTGTAGAGGCTCTGGGTTCAACCCTCAGTACTACTAAAAAAGAAAAATATGGGCTGGAGGGTTAGCTCAGTGGTTCTGGCGCCTGCCTGGCAAGCACAAGGTCCTGAGTTCGATCCCCGGTAACCACATACAATGCTGGGCGTGGAGACACGCCCACCAACAATCAACACCGCATACCACAATGCCGGGCGTGGTGGCTCACGCCTGTCATCCCAGCACTCGGGAGGCAGAGACAGGAGGATTGCTGAGTTCGCGGCGGCTTGCTTGGGCACCATAGTGAGCTCAGGGCCAGCCTGAACTACAAAGTAAGACCCTGTTTCAAAAGCAAAAAAAAAAAGAAAGAAAAATATGAAAGGCCATGTTATGGGTCACAGAGAGTAAGAGAGCAGAGCAGTAGAGAAGCAAAGAGATATGTGTGCCAGAGGCAGGTGGGGGGGTTTCCAAACTACTCCTTCCCTTGCTTCCTCTTCCTACCTTAAGTGAGAAACATAATTGAAAAAGACCTCGCTGGCTGATGCCATGGTGATGGGGAAGAAGCACCATTCTAAACATGAGATCTACACAGCGCTGATTAAAGGCAGAGGAGTCATTTTCAGGGACAGCAGCGTATGACCGCTCATTCCACTTCTTATCGACCACCCAGTCTTGAGCGATCTGTTTTATTTTTGTAGCACTAGTGATGGCACCCAGGGCCTCATGGACGGTAGGCAAACACTCGACCGTTAAACTACATCAGCAGCCCTTTTAATAATTTTATTTTGAGGAAGAGTCTCATTTATTTTCCCAGGCTGGCCTTGATCTTGTTATCATCCTGCCTCAGCTTCCCAAGCAGCTGGGATTACAGGCACACACTGCCCGGTTGGACTTGAGCGATTTATTTAATTTCTTGAAAACCTCCGTTTCCTCATCAGTAAACATCTGCTTTTCAGGCTGGTGTGTGGCTGCCACACAGTTATGAAAAAATATTTCCCCCTCCCCCCAAAACAGTAGTTCTGCCATTGATTCTCTGCAAGCTCTGTCCCCTTAAATCATGAATTTAAACATTTGTTCCCACAAGAGTTTCCTTGTCACTATAAAGATGACCACCTATTACCCCTCATTTTATGAATGAGGAGAACAAGGCCCAGAAGGCCCAGAGATCCACCCAAGAGGTGAAAGCGATGAAGGTCCAAACCGCAGCTCTATCTTCTGTCTTCTAGTCCAGCACTTTTCATTCTTGCTATTCTCAAACAGTATATTTAATGCCAAAAAAATATACATGCCGTAAAAAGATCATGACATGAAAGTTATATCATCTCTGCTGCAGGGATCAGCGCTATTACCACACAGGATGTGAAAAACAGTTGTAAGATCACGCTCAGGCAGCTAATGAAATCAGCAGCACTGGAAGGCATGGTAAAAGCTGGGCATGGTGGCACATGCTTGTACTGTCAGCACCCAGGGAGCTGAAGCAGGAGGACTGAAAGTCTAGGCCAGCCTGGGTGACATAGTTAAAAGCTGTCTCCAAATATGTCCTCAAAGATAATAGCAAAGGAACAGAAAAAAACAGCCTTGTCATTGCAGAAGTGGCCTAGAAAGAGGCGGGCAACAGCCCAAGCCGCACAAACCAGGGACTGAGATGCTGAGTTTCGTATTCCCTACTGGGCCCCAGGCTGGTCCTGGTGTTCCAAGCTTCTGTGCTTCCTTGGGGAACCGTAAGATTTCCAAAAACCCCAAGTCTTCCCTACGGTGCTTCTTTGCATCCTCTGCCAGAGTCCACCCGACTGATCAGGAGAGGAGTGTGCGCGCCCTGAGCTGCTACGACCCCCACCCTCCCGTAGGTGAACAGAAAGCGGAGCACGGACGTGATTAACACAAACACCCTTCAGTGCGAGTCAACACATAACGGCCAGAGCTGCGCCTCTGCAGACCGCGCCGAGGGCTCTTCCGGGCTCCCCCAGCAGCAGGCATCGGCTGGGCTGATTAAAGAGCTGCGTCCTGGTCTGACTAACCCCACTCAGGGATGCCAGAGAACCGGGAGGACGCCAGTCCACGCTGGGCACCTGCCCGTCTGCCCCCAAGTGACTACCGTGGAATTATGCTCAGGCTGGGAACTCACACGTAGTCCCACAGCTGCAGCGGCCTCCACGCCAGCCCTGGCTGCCATCCGGGAGGCATCTGTTAGCCCTCTGTTGCCTTCTCTGGTCTCCGGAATAATCCAGTGGCCATAAATTTCCAGCTCTGCTAAGTGTTAACCTTCTTCTAACTTAACTGACTGCAGCTTCTCCTCTGGGAGAAGCCATACTCCGGAGTGCTCTCTGCTAAATGAGCCCCACCTTGTCTCTTTCCTCCACATCATCATTATAATTAATAAGCAACAATATCATCCCTCGTGGTTCAGTTCTTATTAGGTGTTAACTGGCCTTAGCATCATTATCTCATTAAGTCTTTCCAGCTAAATTACTTTATCAGCTTCCCTCTGAAGGGGGTCTGGACCGCCTGTCAGAAAGAGATCCCCTGCAAACATAAGTCAGGGAAAAGGCCCTTCACAGGCCTTTAGATCTGCTCCAAATATTAACCTGTTTGAAAACTTAATGTTATTTCTGTTACTAGGAGTAACTTACATTGCTATAAATCCTCCCATCCAAGTGCTTAATGCAAAATCCAGAAGCTTTTTACTTAATCCCACTCACTTTGGTAAGAGAAAGACGTTGTGGAGAAATATATTCTAAAAATATTTACAACAGCCAAAACCTCCTCCATCATCATATCCACATCTCTGTTTGGATAAATTATCCTCGGTGCTTTCCTGAGATTCTGAATCTCAAATTTTATATAAAAAGCTGTGAAGAGCTTTGCTTGGGCACCACCCTTCTTGGTTGTTCTAGACGCAGTCTTTCCTTCAACCTCCCTGATAATGCTCAGCTTTTCTTTTTCTAATGTGTTCATTTTATAAAAAAGCCTTTTATAAAGTGAGATGCAGAGCATTCTACTCATAAATGAATGGAGGATATAGACTAACCCATTTTTCTAGAAATGCTTTCATTCCTGAAGACTAATGACACGTGGTGCTTCTTCTATTGTCCTTATTGATTTCACGGTAAACCTGAATTCATCTTTTCCTCTTTTCCTCTGTTATTCTTTTTTTTTGGCTTTTTGAGACAGGGTCTCGCTTTGTAGTTCAGGCTGGCCCTGAGCTCACTATGGTGCCCAGGCAAGCTGCCGCGAACTCAGCAATCCTCCTATCCCTGCCTCCCGAGTGCTGGGATTACAGGCGTGAGCCACCACGCCTGGCACTGTGGTATGCGGTGTTGATTGTTGGTGGGCGTGAATCTCCACACCCAGCATTATATGTGGTGACCAGGGATTGAACTCAGGACCTTGCGCTTGCGTGGCAGGCGCCGGAACCACTGAGCTAACCCTCTGGCCCTTCCTCTGTTATTCTTGAATCATGCACATTCTCCGAAGGTTGGGATGTGCCCTCCATGGTTCAGATTTGCCTTCTACAGCCACTGGTTACACTTCGATTCCCAGCCCGACTACCCTGCCTTTTCTGCCTTCCCAGACCCCTCATCATCTCTCAAGAAATCAACATTCATGCTCACTTTCTCCAGTAATTTCCTCTTTTTAAATACCTTCTTATCTCACATTCCTTATTATACACTTATCCTCCAAACCTTGTTGTTCGATCTCCTCACAAATTACGGAGTCTTACTCGGTTTGTAGCATTTTCGCATTTTCCGTCTTCTTCCCTTGACTTTCCATCTTCGAAGTTCTTTGTTTTCAAAGGTTCAGCTCACAGTTCGAAATGGTGGAGATGATTCTAAATCTCCTTCCATTTATTTACTGAATTTTCAAGGTCAATTATCATTCCAAGGACAAAATCTGGATTTATCATTCTCAAGTCTTGCCACAAAAGCCATCAAATGCACTGGCTTTCTTTTTTATTTAATCAGATATGAAGAAAATTCACTTTCAAAGGAAAGATTGGACTCTTTATTGGTGTTAACCTGATATATATTGATTATTCTTTGTCTCTTGTACATATGAAGCCAGGCATCATCTCCAAAAGACAGTATTTAACATGTCCTATGTGTCCATCTATAACCTTTATATGCCCATCTATAACCCTTTCCAGTGGGATCAGAAATAAACCCTTAAGTACAAATCTTATCGTCACTAAAGTTTCTGTTCCTGCCCAGACTCTTTTCATAGCAAAGCATTAATTTTAGCTTTTACATTTTTGTGTTTTGTTTTGTTTTGTCAACTTCACAGGCTTTAAGGGCCTTTCTCCTTACCATCTTTTCTCCTTCTGAAATGTCAGGTGAATTAGTTTCAACAAACACGGGAGATAATCATTCTTCTCATTTTCTCTACTTTAGCACCCTTCCTCCCCTCATCCTTCCACAGGGCATGTTGTCCTGCTTCAAGTTCATTACAGGGAAACATTCCTACATTTGGTGTGTCACCTTTATTTTCTCCCCCGTGTCCTTTCTGCCACTTCATGTTGCTCCTTGCACAAGCTGACCATGTCTGGCAGGTGGTGCCCGCTGCTTGTGGTCTCCCAGCCTGTGTGCAACCTGGAGGAGCCCTGCCTCGTCTCTGCAGCCCCTGGGTACTGCCAGGGGAAAGTCCTTGTGCCAGTCTGCTCTGTGAGTGCCAACACCCAGGCACTGAAGAGAGAGAAGAACTGACCCACGAACAGCCCATCACACTGTGCTTAAAGGAAGAACTGGAGCAATTTCCCCACCTCTAACTTTCTCCCTGTTGAACTTTTCTGGAGAACAGTGCTAATTTTTCAAGGCTATTGGTTTTTCCTTTCCATCACAGGCATATGAAGGCCTTAGATGGGAATAAGGCTAATAAACTGTAACCACAAAAACCTAGTCCCTATTGCCATATAACTATGACTTTCTTTCTAAGCTAACCAAAGGTGTAGATTGCTGTGGCAGTGGGAGTCTTGCTACTTAAATGACTATATATTTCTTGCAAAAGAATTGAGTTTCCCTAAGTTTATCCTTTTTTAAGTAATCCAAAAAAATCTACTTTTTTTCCCCTAAAATATGACCCCTTTCCCTAACAGCATTCTCTTACAATTCACACACAATTTCTCTTGAGGGCATGATAGAGTCTAATTTTCTTCATTATTCAATTTGGATCCTGTTAAGTAAGACAGGCATTCACTGACAAGAAGAACATTTAAATTTTGGCAAATAAGTTCATTAGTATTCAGAAAGCTTTGCACCCCTCATATTTAATAAACCTTTCCATTACAGAGTAAGAAATTCTGCAAAACAGTGAAACAAATTAACAGTAGGGCCACCGAGAGAGTACAGCCAACCCTAACTCAGAGATGTCTCCCTTTATCAGTTTTCTGTCAGTCATTAAAACAGGAAAGGTGAAACATGCAATTATATATAAGGAGACAGAACTCCTAATTCTTTCAGCCTAGTTGAAGCATAAGAGTTTTAATTGCTTGGAAAAATAAGATTTTTGTTTTTTCTCAAGAGGAACAGAGAAAACAAATATAAATTGTATTACAGTTAGTGATTAGAGCTACAAGAGTCCATATCATAAAACTGAGCAGTGATTTTGTTTCCACCTAATGGGAGGAATACTGGGCTAAAACATTTATATATTCTGTAGACTATTTGAGAGTCAAGTTTTACATTTATTTGAGTTACTGAGACCCTTTGTTTCTCTTTAAGGACAGCATCTACTCAGCTACCATATTAACATCTTTATCAGAGGAGAAATAAGGAGGAAGAAAATACATTAGGAGGAAAGTACATCTGTATAAATAAGAGCAACAGAGAAAATAAAGTTTTCCAGTTGTGAGAAACACAGACATTATCTAGAGATGTCCGTGTTCCTTGAATTCAACTGTAAAGTAAAGCCGTGAGTCAAGAGTAACTAATTCCACAATTTAAGCCATAAATTGAAATGATCTGAAATTATTTCTTAGGGTAAAACTTTCAAACCAAATAGTTTATGTCAGGAATTATAAATGTGAAATTACATTATTTTCTATAAAACATTTTCTGTACTTAGACATATGTATTAAACAGATTTGTCAGTGATGAAAGAAACAAAAATGAGAAGCTGCTCAATTAGGCAGCGGCCACAGCAACACCTTTTCTTCTGATTAGTGTTTCTTTTCCACTTTTAGAAAAGTCACCCAACCACAGGAGGTATACAGAGAACAGTGTACGTGAAAAGTGTTTATTGAAAAATTAATTTTTGCTTTTTAAGTCTAAGCTCTTCCTACTTGATAGGAATGAGTAGAGGGGGTGCAATAACCAATGCCCCTCATGTATTGAGAATTTTTCCTTTTCAGATCTATCCTTAAAAAATGAAAAATTATTTCTTCTTTATATCTGGAAAGAGTTCTTTGCAAAGTGACACTGAACCTGAATAATTATTTGATGTGTCTCTTAGTGCAGAACAAATTGCTTGAGAAGAATTGGGCACCTGACTGTAGAAGTTCACCCCGAGAGTCCCACCAATACACTGCCCCAGAGTGGAGCTGATTCCCTCCAAAGGAAAAACAAGAAAGGTTCAGGTTTGTGCTTTCAAACCCTGCACACAGCTGATTCATGACACAGCGTACGTGCTCAGCAGAAATGGGGGGAAGCCAAGAACAAGGGGAAATGCAGACAAAGGAGCAATCAGAAAAGGAATAACGCCTCTGTAGCATACAGAGCTAGCACCTTCTTAACTAAAACTGAAAAGAAGACACACTGTAGCCTAAAGACTGACAGAAACAA